>JAODTR010079637.1:2500-14897 GCA_025399935.1 Amblyopsis rosae | reverse complement strand
CATCTTTTAATCCAAGTGCAGAGACTGGGTGCGAGATGTTACATGAGACAAAGAGAGATAGTGGAACAGAACTAGAACGTTCACCTGCATGTGGCTTCCCCCCAATTGATGATGACTACCAAGCTTTTCACAGTCTGGTGCAAAAGTCGGATATGTTCACTCCTGGGCAAGGTGGTGGTCAGGGGGATAAACTGCTGGACAAGAACCCAAATGAATGTTTCATTGTGACCCCTCTAAGCTCTTTAGAGCAAGTGCGACAAGGTGGACACTCTGTCTTTGCCCTGCCAACTGTACAGTCTAAGCCAGTGTTAATGGAAAGTGGATGTCAGATGGTGTAATATGATGGTGAGTTTCAACATTTGTTCTTCAGAAACATTAGAAGTAAATGTAGAGGGTGAGGATACAAAAATGTTAATTTTGTGGTCATTTCAGTTGTATATTTTGATATTTACTTTTCAAATTTTTTTTTTGTGATGCAAAACATTTATTCGTACAATGTACTCTGTGTGTAAGTGCATGTGTGTCCTGTATATAACTTTTTCTGCAAGTCACTTACTAGGCTTACATTCCATGATCAATTCAGGAGGCATGGTATAATATGGTATTGTATAATAACCACTTGTATTAATGGGGGTGGGGGTATAATCTAGTCTTGCACTTTACATTTACATTTTGTCTTGCAGTGTGCCTGTTTCTAAAGAGTCATGCAAACCACTGTTTTGTAATTGGGTGACTTCCTCACACCTTCCAAGGAAATGTAGAGCAACTGGCACGTCTGGACCTTTTTAAAGGGACAGATTTAAAAGGAAGGTGTCATCTGTTTGTCACTGTTCATAACGGTTAAGAGGTCTTTATACACATAAAAAAATATGAATTACCTTAATTTATACACATTGAATAAGATGAATTACATTACAAAAGATTATTCACTAAGAGGGAATACAGTTGGCACAGCACATAATGACGTATAATTATGTACTATCCTGTTGGATGAAAATAAAAGTAACCAAAAAATACATTTTGCTGCCTATTGGTTTCCTTTTAATACAACAATAATAACACATTAAATGTCAGATGCTAGTTGACAGGGAAAGAAACTAGAATAAGGTTTAGATAAGACATTTTATTTCTCTTTTATTTTAATAAAATAATGTAAATAACAATAATAGATATCCATGGTTAAAACAGGAATGGAAAGGAACAGTTTAGATCAGGTAGGATGAGCAAATTCATTTAATGCCTTGCATCTGAGGATGTAGATGAGGATGTATCTGAGGGCCAGCAACAGATGGGAGACTTCTGAGTGAATACTGATCTGCCTTCTCATCAGTGTAAAAGTGGAAGTCTTTGTGCTGTACTGCACACAGAAACCTGCCTGGAGTTGTTTGACAAGATGGACTTATTGCTAGAGCTAAACTACTACAGTACCACATGTCCAGGCACGTTAGCTAGAGAAGGCAGGTCTGAAAAGGGCCTGTAGTTGTTCATCTGGATCAGGCCCAGATAGACCTTAAGGAACGTTCACAATATTTTCTCAATGGGAAAGTAGGCCGGTCAAGTTAGTGTATCCATGCGCTATGCACAGTACAGGCCAAAAGTTTGACCACACCTTCTCATTCAATGTGTTTTCTTTATATTATATATACACACGTTTTTGTATATATATATTTATTTTTTAAATAATTTTTGGTATTTTTTTTTATATTCAAAAAAGTGAGAAATAACTGAAAACATGTCTTATATTCTAGTTTGAAGAAACTAGAATATAAGATATGTTTTCAGTTATTTCACACTTTTTTGTTAAGTACATTATTCCATGTGTTCATTCATAGTTTTGATGCCTTCAGTGAGAATCTACAATGTAAACAGTCATGAAAATAAAGAAAACGCATTGAATGAGAAGGTGTGTCCAAACTTTTGGCCTGTACTGTATGTATTTGTGGAAGAACTGAAGATGCCACTCTCTATAAATGGATTTATATTGAGGTAAAGTCAAGTCAAGTCAACTTTATCTCTATAGCCCTTAATCACATTGCATTCTTAAAGGGCTGTACAACCTACATTTCACATGGAAACAAACAACACCCCCTTAACCTGCTATATGTAAAGAACATATAAAGTGAAATGTTTCACAACAATTCCTCACCCCTTTAAATAATATCCACTAAAAAAACAATACACATTAACAGAGCTACTGTCATCCTTAAATTGCATTTCCAGTCTACTTTTCCATATTCATTTTTGGAACATAATCTGACACCTGACACAAAATGGACACCCGCAACTCCATTTATGATCATAGTCTCAGATATACAGCAGTAGTATCTACATAATATCTTTACTCCGATTGGTGGCGACCATTTGAACAGTGAGGTATGGTCCAAGATTCCCCATGACTATACGATATGTGATTGGATGATAAAAAAAAGGGGATGGGTGCCCTATAAGATAACTTTATTCAGGTCCTTCACAGATTCTGTGATATTACAGATACAGATCCTCCATTAATACACTAGGACAGACTGCCCGACTCCATGTTCACTTACAGTCAAGCTGTCCGCTGAAAAACCTTAACAAGCCCATCTCCTCATCTGGACTGGCTGTATGTTTGTCTACTCACCCGGGGTGACTACTTGGTTGGCTGTGCAAGTCTGACAAACTCCGCCAGCTTCTACAAAAGGTTCTGACAAGGTACGTGGTCAACTACAGAGATTACCAAGGAATGTGGAGAGGGGGGATAGTGAATTGCTTCTTATTTTTCTCTTTGTGATTGTAAGACCATCAACCCCATATTTGTTAATAGTATAATATGTGATGGCAATAGCAAGTGTGTGCGTGTCTATGCAGAATGCAAAAATCAGGTCGCCTGAGGTTGAGGCCATGGCTGGAGGAACAAATTCAATCTGGAAAATATCCAGGAGTCAGCTGGCTTGACCAGGTACATACATACTCACTCACACACACACAAAGTAAGACAGAGGAGAACATAACTTTAGAAACTGTTATATACAGTTGATAGAAGTAAGCATTTTCTCTCGTCTCCTCTGCTGCTGTTAAGTCTGCACAAGTCTTCCAGATCCCGTGGAAACACGCAGCTCGTCACGGCTGGAGTATCGACCAGGATGCAACACTGTTCAGGAGCTGGGCCATGCACACCGGTACGCGGCTTTCATGCAAAGACCCGCACCCACTCCCTCTCGCTCAACCCCTCTCTGTGCATGCCAACAGTCCGTGACGTTGTGTCCCAGTCAGTTACTTCCCGTCAATCTCCTGACAGCGTCAACACTGTGGGGCTATCGCCCTTGTCTTGGGAAATGTATACACTGAACCGTCTCTCTGTTGGCATGACATCATGGGAAAGATTCAGTCGAGTGGCCGTGAATGTTCAAGGTTATCGTGTTTGTGCGAAAGATCAAAGTGCAACAGAACTATTCCCAAAACGCCATATCATATGACGAGATTGAGCACAAATGTTTTCTCCTAATTGAACCGAAAAAACCGAACTAGAGCACGCAGAGCACATATTCTCATCTCAGCTTTTGTGTCAGGGCGGTACCACCCAGGCAAAGACCAGCCAGACCCGAAGACGTGGAAGGCTAATTTCCGCTGCGCTCTGAACTCTTTGCCGGACATCCGCGAGCTGCAGGAGCAGAGCAGGAAGAGAGGCAGCAATGCCTACAGGGTGTACAGAATGCTGCCCAGCAAACAAACGCACAGAAGAGGTGAGGTACATGGTTCTTGCTAATGCGAAAACACCAAAGCACAGACACTTACAGTGTGCAGCCTACTGTTTATGTTTTGAAACACAACTGTGCACAAACATGTATGTAGAAAAAGGGCCTTAGTCAGTGTTTGCTCCCCTGCGATTAAGGGAAGGAGTAGAGGCGTGGTATGCACTCTAAATAGTTCCATTTAAAACCACAAAACCATTTTGGAACATTGGTTTCAATCGCAAAGCAATTCTAGACGCAAATTGAGGAGGGTACCTTTAGTTAACTGCCGGTCTGTCATCTCTCCTGTCATCCAGGGCTGCGTTTGTCCAACATAACAAGAGTGAGCCAGAAATGTCCAGGAGATGAAGCACTGATCACAAACATTTCCAATGCAGAACACCCCGAGCGCGCTTTACATGCCACGCAACACTCCACATCTGAACCCATTTCAGACGCAACAAACACCGGAACACACTATTCCTTAAATCATGGTGGACCGTGTGTGAAGGTAGAGTTCCCTGCAGCGGAGTTATACAACAACAACATCAACACCACACACACACACGGTAAGGGATTATACACAGGTTTATAAAAATGCAAACTTAATTCACATACATTCATATTGCCTTGGTTGTAAGTCACGTGATGGCGTTGTTACAGAATGTGTCTTCTTATGGTGATCTGTGTATAATATTTTATTCAGCTATTGACAAGTGCACGTATCGTTAGTAGCTTTGGATAAAATAATCTGCTAAAAACTGTTGGGTAGACATTTTACTGTAGGTAGCTTTATCCAAAGAAAATTATGTGCTAACAATGCAAATCCTCTGTTGTGCAGGTTTATGGGAGATTAGGCAGGAGGATAAGGAACAGACGGAGGCTGTATTCAAGGTAGAATTCTTCTCATGCCTTACAAAACGGGAATTAATTCATTAATAATTAATGTACTGCCTTTTTCTTCCTCTTCCTTTATATTTGTTGTTGAGGGATCTGTTGTGTCTGCTTACTGATTGTAGCTGCCATCTGCAGTTCATTTGGAACTAATAGCTGTCCATAAATTTGATTTGAATCCTAACCCGTTCCTGCAAGAGCATGCATTCAGTCTGGCTAAAAACACTCACCGACACCGACATGTTTGTGTGAAGGTGAATCTTAATGTGTGAATTGCCCTAAACTCTGGAGCCAAACCAAATCTGTCACTGCGTTAAATGTCTGTGTGTGTGTGTGTGTGTGTGTGTGTGTGTGTGTGTGATTGCTCCTACCCATCTTCTGTTTATTAAAGGTATTGCAACTGAATCTATAGAAGGCTGACAACATTGTAAGCGTGTGTTTTATCTCTTCTATAGCTGGTGGACCATCTCAGCAATACTGAGCTCTGGAGCAGCCAGAGAGAAGAGCAGAGAATACGGAGGACGCACACACACTGGAACCACTGGCCTTGTACGACGCTATGTATCTGTGTGTGTGTATATATAGTATATACAACCTATACTGTATTTATGCTTGCTTTTGGCAAATAAGTAAATGCTCAGGGTGTTTGTGAACTGCTGCTACGTCATATTCAGGGTTGGGACGTAACTGATTACATGCAATCAGTTACTTGGTAACTAATAATAACTAGTTACTTGTTAACTAGCTACAGTTGACTAATTACTAAAAAACTAAATGGAAACATTTGGCGCTGCCAGCGCATTAAATTGCTTTGGATGGCATTTCAAAAAACATCGTTAAGGTGTGCTGTAAAGTAATGGAAAGTAGTCAGAATGTTACTAAATGTAGGTAATCCAAAAATGATGTTACTAATTAGAATTTTAGTCTGGTAACTAGTAACTGTAAGAGATTACGTTTAAAAAGTAACCTATCCAACCCTGGATATATTGTGTATGCAGATCTGTCTGTCTAGGCCATATTGTGTGTGTCTGTCTGACGATGGAACTCTGTCCCTAAGGTGGTGCTGGTGAGGACTGTCTATACACCCTGCAGGCAGACAGCTACCTGCCCTGGACAGAAACAAGTGATTCTTTTGGTGAATATTACATGAAGGAATCGTCTGATTGGTCGACACTTCAGCATCTACTTACACCATAGCCCTGCAGAAAATGAATGGAAAACCCCCTGCTTTCCTCATATATAGCTTAACCCAGGGGCTCTCAAACTCCCCAAAATAACAGTGCCAGACACTCACGACCCCATATTATTATTTGATAGTATTTTAATATAGGCTAGTAGAAGAATACATACTACTAACAATTATGGCTAAACTATGCCATTTTAATCATTTTAAAATGTTATTTAATTTATGAAAATCATCTTGTGACCCCCTCCTGTGTCTCACAACCCCGCCGGGGGTCCCGACCCCCAGTTTGAGAACCACTGGCTTAACCGAAGGACTTTTGTGTCGCTCATGCCTGTATTGTAATTCTTCCTGTCTGCTGAACAAAGAGCCCAATAGGAAAGATGGAGAAATGTATCTCTGTCAATTATTTGCTTATTCTGTGCTGCTGAGTTAGACAACCTGAGATAAAAGATCCAGTTCCAAGCCAAGCTTTACACCTGTCATCATTTCTGTAGGGTCATGATTAGTGTGCTGCCATTGATATAGACCAAAAAACCTCAAGCTCCTACAATAGCTTATGGAGTGGCCAGGTCTAATTTCACTGGGTTGAGCTCCATAGAGACATTCATTTATTGCTTTGCCGGCTTTGGTTTATGCTTATCCAAAGATTTGAAAACTAAAATAGAATCTGCAATGCTGTGCAGTACAAAAGGTCCCCATGGCTTTACTAAGGGATGGAGTGCCAAAACAAACAACGGGTTACATATACATACATTTGTCACCAAGTGTGGTTTGGCAAGCTTTATCTTAAAAAATAATTTGTTTTAAAAATACCTCTACATGTCTAATAGAAACTAAATAAATGTAACATTTAAAAATTATTCCATGGAGTGAAAATACTCAAACACTTGTATATATCCACACAGTACCATGCTCATAACAGGCATTGGTAGTGCAATACCCATATCAACCAGGTTACTCTCTCTGAAACAGTACACACATGAAAACGTTTGATAATGCAAAGTAACTTACATGTAAACAAATTATATCTAAAACACATCATGTCCAGCTTGGAAAATTGACAGTTGACTTCATCTTATAATAGGATATCTTCTATTATGGTTTTGTTTCCACCTAGTGGATACAGGGTGTAATTTGCCCACTAATGGCGTCATCTGTGGTCGCTTCCCGCCCAAGCGCGGTAGTGCTAATTATATTACCCATGAGGCAATGCACAGGCCAAAGTCAGGGTAATTATCGACTAGATTTCTATTCTAGTAGATCAAATTGTCTTAAAATTAGTTAACTGCATTTCTTTCTCATACAAATTAACAAACCTCGGAAGTGTGTACAGTATACAAGTCTAAGAACCAAGCATTTATATAATTTACCTTCTACATACCATGGTTTACTTCATTGAAAAAACTTCTAAATTCATACAGGGAAAAAAAGGAAAAAAGAAAACGCAAAAACTGGAAGTTTGACGTTTTATTTAGGTATCAGTGCCTTCTAAACCTAATCAGACCACGCCTTTCACATTTTCTGATTTGGAGTGTTACAGCCAAGTCTGAATACATATGTATTATGATGAGGTATATAGTTCCAGATATTAATAAAATGCCTACTGTCAAGCCGCCCACTGAGACACCCTGATAGGCCTACCCATCTACAGTATCTCCTCATCTGGACGGGTTACATGTCTGTCTACACACCTGGTGTGACTAGCTGATTGGTTGAGCAAGAGTGAGCAAGATCTGTAGCTTTTTCCATTTATTTTATGTCTGTAACACAACAAAATGTGGGGAAAACATAAACAGGGTCTGAATACTTTCTGAAGGCACCATGTATGGTTATCTCCAAATGGGTAAAAAAAAAAAATATATACATTCACAAGCAATTGTGAGTGTACAATATGGTCCAGTGTGCTCTACTCATTTCAAGTTTATTACAAAACAGAATTCTTGACCCCTGAAAGCAACTCAGTAATTTTTGAGTATTTTCAACAATAAAACAGTTAACATTTCTCATTTGCCTTGCTATCCCTACTGTCTCAAAGAAAAGAAAACTGAAAATAAAGATTTAAAGAATGTTCCAAATGTCCAGAGTGGCCCAGCCACCATGAGGTCCATATACAAATCAAATAATAAATACAGGCATCCAAATGGGCTAAAACAGCAAATAATTTTGAAAATATGTTCCTTATGAATACCCACAAGCATACACCTGACAGATCAATAGCTGTTCTAAACCCTTATATCTACTCTTTACAGTGCAACAGTGTGGCAGGCAATGGATAGCAGTGCTTTCATTTATAAAAAGAAATAGAAATGAAAAAAAAAAAAAAAAAAAAAAACACACACACACAACAAAAGAAAATTATATACAGCAACATGGAAAAAACAGTGGCTTCATTTTTTGGTCCTCCGTTGATTATGGACAAACTGCTTTTAAAATGCTTTCTCAAATGAACAGTAGATTTTCTAAGCTTTATATTTAATAGTCTGTGAAAAGGAAAAAGGGTAGAACTGTTTTAATTAAAAGCGAGAATCAAAAAAGAACATAGGCATCAAAATAACTTTACATGAGCTTGCCATTTACAAAATTACTCTTGTTTACCACACAGTGCTTCATCTCTCATAGCCTTATTAATGGCTGTGTGAGTGTGCAAATTTCTGTATTTGCTCATCTAACCACCATACATTCCCCTAGTTACTGTTGCACCTTGGGCTAATCTCTACCAGGGGTGTTGTCAATACCAGCCTGTTTAGCATGGAGACAACACACCTGGCACCAGTGTTTCGACACATAGGCCTGCATATCTTTAGTTTTGCAATGCCTTTACAATTGTTAGAAGAAGCAGCCTTTATCTACCATCACTTGTTACACTGAGTACATTAACCAGTATTGAGGAGCAGATTGCGGTTGTGTCTCTTGCTCGAGGATGTTTCCATATAGGTCAGATGTGTACCAGCTGAGTATCAGTATCAGCCAAAACCGTCACCTAGCCTGCCCTCCTTTAATAAGCCATATCTGGCTATCATCCATTATTATTTCTGTTTCTCTTGTCCCAAAAAGGATGGGAACAAATAGTTTCTATTTTCTGTATATAGCATCGACACATAATGGAGCTGCTAGGAATGTTTTCTTTGATGGAGTACACATATAAGGGCATTGAATATGCCAATGTATTATTAGCCATGAATTTAGCAGGTTTGATGTTGGAAGAAGGATGACAACAGCTACACTTATATCAAATTGTCAACAATCAAAGCAGGCTAACATTTTCCACATATGAAGAACAGGGTCAAGAGGATAACAGCCAAAGTGAAGAATGCTGGTATTAACCAAACATATTTATATTTTGAACTGGCATGGGTGTTTACACAAGCCTGATTGAAAACCAAAAGGCTGCAAGCAACTACAATCCAAGATGTGCTCTTTTGAGTTTGAGGTGCTGCAACAAACTGTAGAGATGCCTCCCTCACCTTGTTATAACTGCGAACCTTCAGAGCCACCATGTGTGTAACCACCTTTAGATTTCATCTGGGCCTGAACAAGATCCACCTAATGCAAGGATTAGAAATGTTAACTGAAACATAGGAAATGAGAGGTTTGCCCAGCATCAAAAAAATTAAAATAAAAGAGGAACTTACAGATGCCAGGCCCATGTCCCCAGACCCTACATGCGTGGTGTGAACAAAGTTTGTAGGCTCCCCGATCATAGTGCGGTCTATTCGTCGTCGTCTTTTCTGTAGATAATAGAAACGTGTGTTATAATATACTGCAGTCTTGATTGCTTACAATTACAATGTATTCTGGATAGGCTAATTAATGCTGTATAAAAGAACACCCCCTCACAAAATGTACATTTCCTGAAGGGTTTACAAAAGGACACACAGAAAATCCCAGTTAAATCCCCCATTCCTTTCTTTTTGATGTGCATCATTCCATAACATAAATATATACATACATACATATATATAGAGAGAGACAGTGCGTGTTATTGGAGGTTACGGACACTCTGCTATGACAACATTCAAACTTGGCCCTCACATTCTATATCACGGCTCAATAATTGCTCAATGCAAATGACCTGACAATAACAACAACAACAACAGCATAGTACATTTAAGGATATGCTATTATTTTGTGTTAATGCAATATCTGAATAAATTAATGGGCTGCATACATCCCTGGCTCAGGAACTTCGCCTAATACTAGCAAAAAGAGGGAATACAATTTTTGGAGGACGAGTTGTTTTCATACTTACAGGTTGAGGCTGCTCTGCAATGCAGCAGCTGAAACACACCCAGAATTCAGTCATTCTGACGGCAAGAAAGCCACAGCCACTTCCCCTCTGTCTCTCTCTCTCTCTCTTTCTTTCTGTGTCTTCCTGTTTGCAATGTCACAAATATCACGTAGCAGGTAGATGCTAGACACTAGCTTTTCTGTGGCAATAAGCCAGAGCACAGGCAATGGTCCTCCAGCCCTAAGAAGACACTCCTATGGACATGAACACAAGGAGGGGAAAGGCAAATGTTAAAAGACGTGCCACATTCCATATGCTATAATGTCACTGGCATATTTAATAAATTTTATCAGTTGTAGTTTAGTTTGGAGTAATGGCCATAGTGTGTAACTGAGATTAACTACATTTAAGTCTGATGTTTCTTACTGCATTTTTTTGATTTGATGTTCTTGCTGTCTTCTTTAACATTGTGGTAAAGGCCAAGTTAAGAGACAATATAAAAATTAATAAACATAGATATTAATTAAATAATTATGTTTAAGAAATGTACTTGCCAAGTACACGTTTGTTGATGCCTCTAAACAATACCAATTACTACAAGTCTGTATGTGAATATTCCCTTGGGAATAAAACTAATACAATATGTCAGCATTTACCCCCTTATCACTACAACAGCTTTACAATTACAGTATAACGTTAATATACACCACAGAGAACTTACACGAGTATTTGTACCAGATAGATAACCAACTACACTGATGCTGATAAATAAGTTTAAATTAAAGTTCAAACTCACCAGTTGAATTAATTGAACGTGAAAATATCCTTACTAAATTGTCTACTTCAATTAGTTCCCTATCGTGAATCTACAGTGTGGGAAAAATGATACAAAATGCATAGGAAGGCACACGTACGGTATCGGTTTAAATCTAGGCCGAATTTCCTATAAGAAGCCACTGTCACTGACAATACTGGAAACATCGGTATTTCACCTCCAAAACACACCATTATCTCATGAAAGAGCATGTCTGACAGGCTGAAACAATCACAGGATCCTAGCGCTGATCTTTGACTGCTTGCTGATCTTTGACTGCTACAATTCAAAAAGGATTTCAGTATGTATTTGGTATCGTATACTGCGATGTACCGGTAATCGGAATTGACAATCAAATGAACGTTACGTAATTTAACCTTCTGCTTCTTGTTAAATTCCGAAAGCATTTAGAGCAATTTTTCAAGCCGGTCATATGATTTATACACTTTAAATTACCAATAATCGTGTGCCGATGACTGAATGAACGTTTATTTTGCCAACTGCAACCTAACGTTTGCTAACATAGCAAGCTGGCTAGCTACCTGACAGCGGTAATCAAAATAACTAGTACGGTACCGTACATATATTCGCTTCGTCGAGAAGACAAGCGGCCAAAACAGTTGCGGGCGTATCGACGTGTGTGTGCGAGTGAAACTGTGTACATTGTTTGATCGTAGATGTTATTCTTAAATTAAAGCTTACCAGAACAGCGACCAACCAGACGAAGTAGAGAAGCTAATGTAGAGTAGACAAATTTCTAAAAAAATATATAAAAAACGCCTCTGCAATAGATGAGGAAATGCGCTTGCTGATCACGTCGATTCACCCGACCAGACTTCCGCCAAAGACATTCACCACTTCCGCTTCGACCCATGTTGTTAGTCCGTTTGTTACTTTATTCACAAATTAATACATTTCTCCTCTTAAACTTGTATTTCATGCAGTAAAGATGCGGCCTTTGACGGACGAAGAAACTAAGATTATGTTTGAGAAACTTTCAAAATAGTGAGTTAGCCCTGAATGATACCCAGCTACACTAAACGTTAGCCAAACGTGTTGCCAGCGTGCTCATAGCATAACTACCGTACATTTTCTCTCAACAGCATTGGGGATAACATAAAACTTCTTGTGGATCGACCTGATGGTACCTATTGCTTCAGACTTCACAAAGACCGCGTCTACTATATGAGGTAACATAATATGAATTAGTCTGACTGATTGGTCTGAAAGCAGCAGTACCCGCCTTATAGAATACCTGCTATAATCTAATACCGTATTGTACCTAAATTCTTTCTACTACAGTGAGAGAATTCTTAAATTGGCGACCAACTTTTCCCGTGACAAGCTTGTATCTGTGGGTACATGCTTTGGCAAGTTCACAAAGACCCAGAAGTTCCGTCTGCACATCACGGCGCTGGATTTTCTGGCACCATATGCAAAGGTAAAAGCATTAAAACCTATGGTAGCCTACTTATAAGACACATTGTAAATAACAAATTAAAACAACCCATATTGATTGGGCTGTCAATTTCTTCTTTGCCTAGTGTCAAACGTTATATTTAATA
>JAODTR010079616.1:0-14899 GCA_025399935.1 Amblyopsis rosae | reverse complement strand
ACCCTCCTGAGGAAACCCATTTCGGCCGCTTGTACCCGTGATCTTGTTCTTTCGGTCATGACCCACCCTTCATGACCCATAGGTGAGGTAGGAACAAAAATTGCCCAGTAGATCGAGAGCTTTGCCTTCCGGCTCTCAGGAAAGTAATAACCTACAGTAAAATATTCTTGGAATGCAGAGCACTTCGAGGAACGAGGATGGGGTGGTGGTGGCGCTTAGGATGAAGTGACAAGCTATACAACTTGAGCAAATATTGCGTCATGATTTGCATAAAAGTGCAATTAGGCTCCTTTGCCTCTTGCGGTCGTCCCGGGGTCGACGTTTCCCCATCTCTCCCTGAAAGCCCTCCGTGTTGTAAACACATGGGGTTTCTGAATTATGATTTGCCTCGTGCATCTATCTAGTATGTTTCATCATGCTGCGGACAAGGAACGTTTTTTTATTTATTTATTTTGGGGGGAAGTGGAGGGGGGGGGGGTGACACACAGAGAGAGTGACAGAGACGCATTGGGGGAAAAAAACGACATCCAATTTTCTAATAACTATTCACACAGCTCAGAGTGTGAGAGGCTGTCAGCATTGTGAGTGGGATTGCTTCCTATTGCACCATTAATATGACTAGCGTCATAATGTCTGTTATTAAACCAGCCACACTATGACAACAAACGAATATGGCCACGCTGGGCTTACCCTTTACCTGTGCCAGACTTGTCAATATCAGCTACAGCTATATCTGTGTGTGTGTGTGTGTGTGTGTGTGTTTGGGGTGGGAGCTTGAGAGAGCGTTCATAAAAACCTCAACTGCTGGGACCCTATTGATTTCCATTACAACTAAAAATATGAAAAATCGGTTTTCTGGAAACAGGTAACATGCTGACAAATACTGGGATTGTATATTTGTGTATACTTCGATAACCAACTATATAAACCAACAGCACAACTTGACAAGAACAATAGACACACATATATAGATTTTTCTATTGTGCTACTGAAAGGCGTGTGTATGTGTGTGTGTGAGTTTTATTGCCTTCCCGCTTTTCAATCTCTTGGGGCCTGCTGGGGTCTTTAAAAATTTGATATGGAGTCGTTATTTCAAACAATAGAAAACAACATCTTTAATTGTACTTTAACAACACTTTAATCCAAATAGTAGAAATGCCCACCAAATGCGCTAATCAATCTATTTATATCCCGTGTGACGTCTTCATTCCTCTCATGCATTCTATTTTTCACCGTGACTGTCCTCCTCCAACCTCTGTTCTGGTCTATTTTATCCATGTGACCGTGTTTTGCCTTTCTGTCACTTCTCCTTCGTTGTCCTCCGCTATACATAGGCATAGCAAAAAACTGTTTCCACAGAATAACAGAAACTCTGCTTCTGTGAGCGGCGTATGTGAAAGCCATGCATAATGCCAGTATACTTGCCATTCAACTGTGTCACTGCTAAGAAACATCTACTTTTTCCACAGACGTCCAGTTCAAAAGAGACATGAGCATCAAGGCCTTATGCTAACATATACAGTGTACTGTACTTCGGCAGAAGTCTTTCAGTCTGTTTGCAAGTTTGCATTTTCCTGCGTGTGTCACAGATGTGGGAGCATGTGTTTATTTATTGGCTAAAGGACACACACACACAAAAACATTTCCAGTGTAAATGTCATGACTTAGCAAATCCATTTAAAATCTATTTTTTATAAGTCGTCTGCATGTGGGGATCTAATGTGAGAGAATACATGTGATTATTTCAAATACAGTGGTATTCATACAGAATGTACTGTACAATATGCAGTATGTACTGTATAATATGCAGTAAAAGGCAAATGACACTGCTACGTAATATATTTGTCACCCTAACAGCTCACAGTAACATCTACCCTGCGAGAACACGAAGGCCCCGACCACACCGAGACACATTGCTAGAAACGCGTCGCCAGCAAAACCATTGTTTTCCTATGGTACGTCGAGACTGGCATGTGCTTTTTCATGGCGCCACGCATCGCGTTATTAAGCGTTTTTTAGATGCGCAGAAATATTCTCAACTTTCAGCGTGAGGCGCGGAGTAGCAATGTGACAGTTGGAAAGGTAGGCGTTCTCTTTGGCGCAGGCAGACCATCTCTGTGTGAAATCAAAGCGTTTTTGAAGCCTTTAGAGACACGTCTCGGTGTTATCGGGGCCTGAGGCTGTTGTGTGTCCTAAAGCATGGCCGACAGATTTGTAGCCTTTCGTGATATTTCATTTCCATCCCTGTCCCACTTTTCCCCTTCTGCCTATACTGACAAAAGAGCTATGTTTATTGCCTGAACCCCTCTAATATAGCTCTGCTGTGTAAAATCATTAGTGGAAAAAAGCCCTTTCATTGTGTAATTATTATTGATTTGACAAGCCGCGCTCTAATGTTTGAGCCGTCGGACTGTGCTCTCAGCAGCTTGCAGCAGCAACTCTACAAGTTATTAGCATCATCTTTTTAAAGAACGATGCCAATGTGACGGTTTAAACGAACACACGCAAGCTTGAATGTGTTTTTTTCCATGGACTTATTTAGTTCTGGTCGAATGGAGAGAGAGGGGGGGGGGGGGGGGGTTTGCAGTAGGGAGGTAAGCAAATCACAATCCCTGTCAGACAATAAACCCTCATACAGCTCATTATCGTAATAACATAAGATAGAAAAAGGCCCCCGCTAATGAAGCTAGCAGCTAATGTTAGAACATACAGTAGATTACCAGAGACACCGTTCCTCAGGCAATTTTCAGACACAAACAGAGACACTTTCCGTCATAAATGAGAGTAAATGATCAAAGTTCCTCTACTACGCGTCAGGTGTGGCAAACACAGTTACAAATTGCCAGTCAGTAAGCAAACCTTCAGTGCTGCTTGTTGAGGCTCACATATAACAGATATATCCAGGCGTAGGCTGTGTGATCCCATTATCCGTCTCCCACGCAGCGCTGTATACAGCATACTGCACAGGTATATTCATTGTGCTGCTAACACTTCAGTAAAAACAAATCCATAATAAAATATTAATAGGATTCAATCTTCATGCATGCATTTGAAATTTCATGTATGCAATTAACATTTTAAATTAAAACATATGTATTACTAAACTGTGTACATATTAAATTCTGCAGGGTAAGATATAATTTTCTTATTCTCTTATATTCAGCTTGTTAAACCTCTCTCTCTCTCTCTCTTTATCTCTCTCGCTAAGACAATACATTTCTCTATTTAATCCTCAGGTGTCTATCACACCCCCATCTTTCTTACAGTATATTTCATTACAGTTATCCATCATCCCTCACTTCATGTTCCCATGTTAAAAGCATTGGAAATGCACTGATAAACTACCTTTCATCAGAGAAGCGCTGTTTTCATATTATTCACCTATTTCCACTCTTCAAAGGCACTGTACCCTTTGAGGTCTTTGTTGTCGTACGGGAGGACATTTCCCATCATGCATCCTCTTACCAATGCCACTACCACAGAGCCGATAACCCCTGTAAACATTGGCTTTCTCTAAAACATGTCTAATTTGTGTGTTGTGTGCACATGTACGTAATATACAGTATGCGTGTGTGTGTGTGTGTGTGTGTGTGTGTGTGTGTTTGTGTGTGTGTGGGAAAAGAGAATTTATATCTTTCACAGTAATAGCTCCCAGCCACATGTTACGATAACCCTAATCTGACACAGGAAGTAATTCCCCTGTCTTCCTCACACAACGGCGGGATTTGTCGCAGTGGCTGCAGCCTGATAGTGTCACTGGAGAAGAATAAGGGGTTTCTGCACCCACAGTGCAGGGATTATATTAAGACAATGCCCTGCTGTGCACTGGCTTGTCCTTTATCTCAGCTGCCATATTAAATCAGACCGCACAGGCCCTGTATTGTAATTGCCTAATGGATTTGTAATTACGTAATTAAAAGGTGCGAAATCAGGAGCTCCCTTACGCAGACAGCGACCGCGAAGCCAGCTATGATGCCATCAGTTCTGAACCAGAAAATGTAGCCTGTTATGCAGAACATTCCTTCACAGTACGCTCATCATCTTATTTGGCATCATTACTAATTGGCTGCTTAACAGGAGTGAATGCACTCACAAATAGCATATCATTACAATATTGGTGATATATTAAAAAAAAAAAAAAATTATTGTAGTCTTTTGAAGACTAAAATCTATTTTCCATAAAAGGAGATATCACCAATGTTATATTCAAATTGCTTTTCCGAAACTGTAGGCGTTGAAATCAAAACCAATTCAGGTTTATTTACATTAATCCCACTACAGCCTCAATGGGCGACACAAACCAAATAGGGTGACACAATCCCTTTAACTGTATCTAGGCTTTAGAGTTTCCTGACGGGAACACCTTGAATAACACTTGTCGAAAGCCGCCTTGAGATCTTGAGTCACATCAAATTCCCCTGGCCACTGAACGCTAACTGGGAATTATTTTGTTAGCTAGCTGGGACCTTAGAAAAACCCTATCCCCCACTTCCTTCAATCTGTCAGTCCGGGAAAAGACACAGACGACTGTTTCTGATGCCTGGGAGAAAGGCTAGGCAAGAGCACTATTTCCCGTGACACGGGAGTCATCGCGCTGAGGTAAAACTAGCATTCGCTCTTCACCTTAAACGTGGAGTCATTGATTGTAAGATAATACACTTCTTGTCAGATAAACTGGATATTTACTCATGCAATGCTAGCTGTCTATTCTGTGTGCGCACTGAAAAGATAATCAGGTGTGTTTACTCTCTGTACTACACAAACAACATACTACTTTTGTAGCATTGGCAATGCATGTCAAATTGGGGAAGGGGGGCAGAGCTTCTGTGGGAGCACCTTTGTGGCATTAAGGAGATACATTTTGTTTTGTTTTGATTGAGTTCAAATATCAACAGTCTTTCTCCAGATAGCTGAAACCAACTTTATCTCACGTCACAGTATAATACAATTCCCGGTAAGCTACTGTACAGTTTCAGGATGAAGTCATCTCTGCTAAGTGGTTCTGAATAAAATAAATAAAAGAGGCTTCCACCTCCATCCCACAACAGTTGGGCATCCACGTGGAGAGAGACATGGATGTGATTTTGTCATTTCTGGGTGTAAAACAAGGACAGCGTCCTCAGGAGAGAGAGCTCGCTGCTTGGCAAGCACAACACTTTCCCTGGAAGTCAATTAAGGACTGGTGGTCATGAGAGCTATACCGGCAGGCCTTTGTGTGATGTCAGATGTCACATGCACACAGGCAGGCACACGCTCACACGTGAACACACGCTCACACGTACAATCGGTGGCGTTCCAACAGCAGGCCCCAGGGGCTGAGCGGTGGTCAAGGAAGACAGCTATGACTTTGCCAAAGGGATAGCGAGCACACAGGAGCAGAGGTGGTGGTGGGTGGAGCGGTTAAGGGGGGTGTGAGATACAGAGATTAATGATCTGAAACTCACTTGTTTCTCCACTGTGTGAGCGCGTGCGCTCGTGCGCGTGCGCTCGTGCGCGTGCGGGCGCCCACGGCGGACACATTATGCAGGGTAAAGCTTTATCTCTGAAGGATGGGCTCGTTTAACGGTGAGAGGCTATTTCCACTGTGACTCGCGCAGGGGTGGAGTTGATTTGGCTAGCCGTCTCCTTGCTCCCTCATGCACACACACACACACACACACACACACACACACACACACACATATGTGCACATACAGTGTAGTGCATGAAGACGAACCCAGAAATTCATACACACATCTACTGTACCCACACACACACACACACATCGGGCACACACAGTAAGCAACACTGGTGGTGCCGAGTCAGGTGTCACACAGTTGGCTGTTATCAGCACCTCCCATTGAGTGACACATTAACCTGGCCCTAACACACACACACGCACACTCACACACACATACACACACAGCATGTGGGCAGGGTTGTTTGGCAACATACTGGGGTTACTGGGGAGCCTAAAATTCTGATGTGATTAGAGATTAAACATTCGAGATACACGCGCGCACACACACACATATTTACTGTATACATACACAGAGACGGGGGGCATGGCATAATCAACACACAGGGAGGCAAGAAATTACATTAATTAAATATTGGCTGACATTTGGCATATGTCCCGTTGCCAAGTACAGTGTGTCAAATGTTTAATCTCTCATTAGATGCTAGTATGATGGAAGTCTATTCTTTTACTCGACATTTTATGTGTGAGAAACTGATGTATTGCTTATATCCTTCAGCTATACACTTGAAGGTAAAGGCACAGTCCTCAATTTGGGTTTTGTGGTTAAAGCCATCATTATAGTAGTGTTGATGTTTTGGTTCGAAGCTCCCCGGCGGCATCATTGCTGAATTCATGTTTTTTTATTTATTTGGAAGATATAAGGTCAGTACAACACAATGAGACCACTGTAGGACAAACGTAGCAACAGGAACGAATAACCCATGCTGCTAAAATAGCACACTTAACTGTAGCATTATCGTAGCATTTTAAGCGCCAGCTTGTCTAAAGTGCGTTTCTATGCGCCAATAACAATGAAGTCGCTTTCCCGCTCACCGCAGGCATTTCATTGTTCATCTGCATCATCTAATTGAGACGCGTTTTTCAAAGGGCAGCGGCTAAAGATTCATTAGCGCGCTCAGCGGCGGAGGATATCAAACAACACCCCTCCTCGCTTCGAGGCCACCATCTGCGGCAGATGGAGAGAGACTGGCGTGGCATTTAGGAAGGCCGGCCTTCTAAACTCTCTCCATTACAAGCGCTTTGTTGCACGGGCAACGGAATTCCGCCGGCCTAGCATCGACACATAAATAATAATAATAAGAAGAAAGACAGATAGGATGCGCACGTCTGCATAGCCACTGATTAAAGGCTGAAGTGTAAATAGCACACAAGATGGTGTTAGCCAAACATAATACCATGAAGAAGAGGAGGAAGGAAATTAGGAAATGAGGAAGCAAGGCAAGGAGCATCAAGGAATGAGAGAACTACAGGGAGAGAGGAGGCTCTCCACCAGATCTCAAAGCGAAATCATCTCCTTTCCCTCTGCAGCGAGTGTTCCAAATGGACGGACTAACACCAGGGAAATGGATGGGGGAGGGGGGAAGGAGGGGGTCGTGACCCCTACGCCCGCCCTGCCGGCGACTCAACGCACGACCTCTCGTGCCCTCGTCTACCTCACACCTCCCGTCTCCTATCCTCTGTGATTTCACATCCTCCACAATTCAGTACAAAGCGCTTTGATACAAGACGCACACACACCTGCAAGCACGCGCTCGCGCACGCACACGCACACACACACACATGCATGCACGCACACACACGCACTGCAATTCACTGCAAGATTGCGTTGAAGATGTTGAAAGGTACACAGACAGGTTCACCTTTGGTGGCTCGCTTCATTTAAAGACACGGGCTCATGCAGCTTTGGAGGGTTTTGAGCTGCACACGTACGCGCACACACACACACACACACGACTACAAATTAAAGCAACACATTGCAAAGAAAGACCCTGCATTAAAGAAAGAAGGAAACCACGCATTCACATAGTGCACAAACATTTACACTCATGCACATAAACACACATTAAGCTATCGCAGTGTAGTCCAGGTTGTCATAAATATAAAGGCAATGTGTTGAACTGGTGTTGACCTCCATTCTGCAGTCAAGTCAATACTGGAACTCCAACACCAGAATAATATATACAGCACTAAACTCTCTCTCTCTCTCTCTCTCTCTCTATCCCCCCCTCTCTCCCCCTCTCCCCCTCTCTCCCTCCCTCTCTCCCCCTCTCTCCCTCCCTCTCTCCCTCTCTCTCTCCCCCTCTCTCTCCCCCTCCCTCCCTCTATCTATCCTTCCCTCCCTATCCCCCTCTCTCTCCCTATCCCCCTCTCTCTCTCTCTCTCTCTCTCTGATGCTGAAACATTTTATCTCTCTGATTGATTAGCGGCCATATTGTCTGACTGCTTCACTGACTGGGGCTGGCCGACAGACAGCCTGACATGCCCGCTGCCTCTCTGCTGAGTTAGCCTGCCAGCCTGGTGAATCGGCTGGCAGGCCGTCAATCCGGTGGTCCTTTTTTCGGGAAGGCAACAAAGCGTGCGTACAGAAAACCGGGAGTCACTTTCCCCGCATTGTCCCGTGCTAACTGCACACACACACACACACACACACATGAACGCCGGGAGAATCTTGTGATACATGTAGCTTAGTTAAATAATGCAGACACACTATAATCATACTCGCTCAATGAAACAAAAACAACAATTAAAGGAAACTGAGAGTAACGGAATAGAGAGAATAACACAAAGAACAAAAATAAACTTTATCCTAAACCATTTGTTTCTCTGACTCAAATACAATCTGATGTATATAGAACAAGTTGTTTGTATATTACAAACTACAGTATGTGTCGTGGTGAAGACGAGAAAGATAATTTCTCCCCGGTAACGCAGAATGTATCTAGACAGCGGCGCTGTGAATCAAGAAATTTGCATGCATGCCGTACAGGGGCTAATCACACGGATGGAGACTTTAACTATGCTACGATCGTCCGCTCGTGTCGGACAGGAAGCTACGGATTTCCAACTTGAAAGGCTTTAATTAAAAAATACACTGCAGATTCTCTGGTTAGGTGGGTACACTAATTCGCCTGACAGGAAAACACAGTAGAGAGAAAATAAATAAGTACAAAATAACAGAGAATCACATTCCTCCTATAAAAACCCATGAAACCTGTCTGTCTCCGAAAATAAAAGCGGGGCTGTCGTCCTTCCTGAGCGATATGAGATATGTAGACGGAAAACGGCCCCGTCCGGCCGGCGATGCGTTAAAGTCTACAGCAGGACACTGTAATTCACTGGAATAGGTTCAAGTGCGCATCAATCACGATCCCATCCAATCAAAGAACCACAGATGCCGGGACTTGCCATCAGCGCAGCTGTGATTGGGTTAGAAGGGGCACAACCCAAAGTCTGCCGGGTCCATTATCGGCTTCAATCACAGTAATGCACAGTGCTTCCGCAATGACCTCTGGTGTGTGTTTGTAGACCATATATCATCACAATACAGTGTGCAGACGCCTCTGTCCAACACACACACGCACACACACACACACACACATGCACGCACATTGTGCGCTCTATTTCCACAGCGCTATTAGCATTGCAGGGGCACAATACAATACATACTAAAACACACACGCGCACAGGCAACATGGCACAACATGCATGAAATACTGTATATACTGTAGATTATGTGCTAGCATAAATCTAGAGCACAGTAGCTCCTCACACAGCCAGCGAAACGGCCAAATAGGATTATAGCGGTGCCTGGCTGGGGCAGAGACGCGGGGCCCTAACACAGCACGTATCATCCCTCAGTGCTACTGGCGGGGAAGGAGGGTTGTTTGGGGGAGGAGGGGGGAGGAGGGAGGGGATATAAAATGGAGGCACTCTTCCATTTCTCGTTTTTCTTTCTGTCTAACCGTATACTCAGATTAATCGTGTTCTGGTGTGACAAAGCCCGCGGTGGAGATGCGATGAAAGAGAGAGAGAGAGAGAGAGAGAGAGAGACAGAGACACACACACACACACACACACACACACACACCGTGAACCTAGCCAGAGACAGACGGCCGACACGGCTGACCAGTGTGCTTACAGTGCAACCATGCCAGTTGGACGGACAGACAGACTGGGGAAAACCAGTGTACAGCCAACTGGAGTTACTCCCGAATGGAGAGACAGGTAGTCAGTCGGTCCGAGCCAGCATCAGACCCATGCAGACACAAGCCTGCACGCACAGGCCAGAGAAACAAACCAAGCAGAACTATCAGACATGTACAAAGACTTGTTCGTGTAGCGGTGAGTGAGTGACAGTAGGGCACTGTATGGGAGCAACGCTGGGAAACTTGGCAAAACAGACAGATTGCTGATAAGCGGCAACATACTATGAAATCATAATGGCAAAATAATTAGCATGCACAATTACACAACATAATGAGAAACACTATAAGCGCAGAGATAAGACTGGAAGATGAGTGGGGATAGTTTACACAACAAAATGGAGCCGGCATAATGACAACATGCGCACACATCTATCTATATATCGCGCGCGTGTGTGTGTGCCTGTACAGTATGTGTGCTTGTCTCAGTCTTTGGGCATCTACATCTACTGAAATGGTTTTAACAGTCACTCGGGCCCTGCTGAGAAGGTTGAAAATATCAGAAATGGAACGAAGGACTCGGTCAAGCGCGCCACAATTTCAGCCTGTTACATTTGGATTGATTTGCCCTGTGCTCTCCCGTTATTACCAGAGCAATCTCTTCAAGTCAAGTGCACACAATTAGAGTTGGGCATGCTCGACTTTCCCTTATCACTGACCATTGTCTAGTGCATAGTGGGGTAAAAGAGCTGGCTGGAATTACATTACCACCAAGAAAACACAAGTTAGCCCTGAATTCCCTGCTAAAAAATCCACCATAAACCAGCATGAATTCCATGCTGGTCCAAGCTGGTTCATACTGGTTAGTGCTGGTGTAGTGCTGGTCCAAGCTGGTTCATACTGGTTAGTGCTGGCGTAGTGCTGGTCTAGCTGGTATACCAGCACACCAGCAAGGGATGCTGGTATACCAGCGAACCAGAATTCAATGCTGGTTCCAGCATGCAACAATTTAAAACACTGGGTGTGTTTTATATGTGTGGAGGCGCATAGAGGCAGTGTGGAATGTGATAGGTATTGATGGGAAGGAGGGGCAGCCATCTTGTTGGAACCCCTCTTCGCTGTCCCTCTCGAATATATCAGGATGCTTGCTCGAGCACAAATCCTCTGAGAATTAGGCCGCTCACCTCCCTCGCTCGCTATTTTTTTTCCAGGACTATCTCTCCTCTATGTGGACTTTTGTCCTTTTCCTTCCATGTTTGTATTTGTTAGCCTTTTGCTAGCTGTCTCTTCTGACTATCTCACCAATTCTCTTTATCTCCCTTTCTCTGTGTATGCCTTTATATCAGCGCCACCCTCGCCCGTCTCTCTCTGTCAATGGTGATGGATGTTAGCTGTGCTTTAGACTGAAAAAGGAATGGACTGTTCTCGCTTAGAATTTCACAGCAATCTGAAACTGTCAACACACACACACACACACACACACACACACTCACAAACTCACTCACTCAAGCAAGCACGTAAACACATATTAGGGCCTGAAGCTGTCATAACTGTATTAAACAAACTGCCCCTCGCATTGAAATCAGAAAACAGAAACCACAAATACTCAAGCCAACGTGACACAAATACAACATTTGTGTGGGCTGCGGAACTATCTACACAACTTAAATGTGTGCATTCGTGATTTACAAACCTTGTTTATTGTGGTTTGTTGCTTTTTATATAAGCCAAGTACATTTCTAAAGACAATAAAAAAAACACTTGATGAGAAGAGTCAAACATTAAGAATGTTACAATTAAGGGTGAAATGACTACGGAAGGCTTTTGTGAATATAGTATGTAGACTGAAAATGTGTTCGGAAATGTCCATATTTTATGCCATCTGCAATGCAATACAATTTGCAATAGATTACACTACGCTTTTACGCATGTAGATTTGTAGATAGGCAGAGTGAGGTAATAGTTCCCAAAATAATGCTTATTTTGTTTCATTTATTTTCTCTCTTTATCTCTTCACAAAATGAGACAAATTGAGTACTGTACATAATTTCTGACAGTGTGTTATTGTGTCTATACTATACCTTAATGTACGGTAATTATTTTATATCAGGTTCATGTAGGTTCTGTTTCTTGTCCCGTCGTCACACACACACACATACACGCACACACGCACACACAAAAGGCAACTAATGAAACTACATTCTGTGTATGTCCCTCAGTGGGAGAGCTATTGTGAACAAGCTCCTACTATTTACAGGGAATAATTGCTGGTGCTATTCTTGGGGCCACTTGGGAGAAGGAAAATTAAAACAATCTTACAGCATAATGTATGATGGAATTATTATGAATGCCTTCAATCTGAATGTTACGCTAGAGAGAAAGACAGGAAAAGGTCATCGAGCGCAATTATCTCGACTCGGCACAAACGCTAACCCTCTCTATATGCTTAAACCCTAGTTGTGTGTGCGCCAGAGGTTGGTTGGGATGGACAGATAAGGCAGCAAGCAAACAGACTTGAGGGAATGATAAGTGTACCCTTGAAGCAAATGACACCCTCTTATGCAACACGTGCGGTGGAGAAAACCTTGGATGTGTTGATGGTACCGTTCCCGCCGCTGATAATGTGTGGCGCTTGTCCATCCATCCACCCAACGTCAACCGCTACACCAGCGTAGGGTCGCAGGGGCAGCAGCTCCAGGGTTTGTGTGCACAAATGATGTGCACATGTCAGATATCAACATTGCATTTCAATGTTGGCAATCAATCGCTGTACACACGTGTTCACTGACATCCAGGTCAGATACACTGACAGAAAGCTAAGTTCTAAATATCTGCAATAATTGATACACATGGTAAAATAAGTTTGAAGTGAAACATCAATATCATTGTAAAACATGTGACATCACATTTTATCAATTTTAACTGATATATTTTTTTACATTTGTAGTTGGTAGCTCCACTCGCTAGGCAAGGCCAAAGTGAGAAACATTTATAAATAAATAATTAAATAAAAAACATGATATATGATATATATATATTTATATAATTGTCTATGTACGTGGAAAACAAAATCCAACTATATAAAGCACTTTTCAAATAGAACAGCTCCTCGACTGTAAAGTACATGTTCTCATTGAGCCAGTAAACTGTTCTTCTCGGGCATCATTTAGAGAGGGCCACAGTAATGGCGTCAATGCAGATTATATATAGATTCCAATATATTGTTTAGGTGTGCCCTCACTGCATCTCATTAGGACTAACCTGTATGGGAACCGCACCACGGCCTGGCCAGCCGTTGCATTACCGTGGTTCCTTGCACTCTGTTTTGCCAGTGGTTAGAGAAGAGACTTTAAAGTTAATGTAAGCTAATACGCTTTTCACAATTGTAAGCTAATACCCAGTTTGTCAAATTCACAAAATATCTCCTTGTGGTCCGCTAGCTTACCGCTCTCCAAGTGTGTTGAGAAAAAAAAAAAAGAATGAAAAAAAAAAAGAACAATCCGGTACTTCTACTTGGCTTTGTATATGGGAACATAAATAGAAGAATATCCTAGCCTTTGCAATGATTTTCCAATGTGGAGCTTCTGAGTCTGCAGCCTGGCACAAGGAAGAGATGTTTTTGTTTTGATAAGAGTTCAAATATCAACAAGCTTACCCCAGAATGACAGATCACCAATAAGTCCGCATTGGCAAATATGGTGGTTGGAGGAAAAGAGACAAGTGTCTGCCGTTAAGCTAAGCAAGCAGACATCTTAAAAAGTAACACAAATAGACTTTATTTCAACGTAATTCCAACAAATATTTTTCTTTTTAAGCAGATTTAGAAAGAGTATTTCAAAAAGCAGACAACAATGGCAGGTCTGTGTTGGGTGTGAATAGCACGGGCATGCAATATCTATTTCATTGTGTACTTATTTGTGATTTACCTGGGTGCCAAGGATGATTCATTTTGATTGGACCCTTTGAACAGTCACAGCCAGGCAAATGGAAAATAATAACGTCTTAAGGAAAAACATACTATACACAGTATATAACGCAGTGTAAAAGAACATGAATGTACCGTGACAGGATTGAAACGGACCTTTAAACAAAATGTTGAATTATCTATGCCAATTCCACTACTGACCTAAAGACATGAAGGAGTCTCACTCAAGCTTCCCTCAAAGACAAACACTTGTGAATCTCATAAATATTAAACTGCATTAACAGCTTGCGAGTCCATCCTTAATCTCCGGTCTCCCCTTCCTAGCCCCCCACACCTGTCTCTCTGGCTCTCACATATAGATGCTAGGCTGGTACGAGTCACTTGCTGATGAAAACAATATTTAACTGTTAACGTTCAATAGGGCGAAAAAAATAAAATTGTATAAAAACATAAACCAAGGAAGCCTGACAAATGTGAGATGGGGAGGGACAGCGAGAGTAGAGGAGAGTATGGGCAAGGAGATCGAGGTGTAGAGAGACAGAGAAACAGAGAGAGAGAGACAGGTGGAGAGAGAGAGAGAGAGAGAGAGAGAGAGAGAGAGAGATAAAGAGAGAAAGAGAGAGAAAGGTGCTGTGACCGGCCCTCCTACTGATGAGGCAGTCAGGCTGTCATGGCGGTGGGAGGTGTGACTCATACAGAACCTCGAATGGCAGTGATTAAGTTACTGATTTCTAATGGTTTAAATGTACACTGCGTTAAGCATGACACTCTGAATCTCTTTTGCTTAAATAAATAAAGGACATTTCTGGATTTCCAGATGTAATGCCGTGAGAAAATAAATAGTTATTCTCGTTGTTAACGCTTAACCTGGGATGGCCTTCCCTTTATTGTGCATTATACAGTATGTAGGCCTACTAATCTAATACATACTTCAGCTGTCTTTTAGCAGTGAATGCTAACAGTATAGTAGCTTATCCCCCCACCTCCCCACCAGCATGACAGGCAACTACCGTTTACAGTTTTGAGGTCGCGTTAGCGCCAGTGCTATTGATTTACACATACATTCGCACAATGCATCACGGGAGATGGCAAAATGAAAGCTGTACTCACACTGTATCAACCTCACAACAGTCCATACGGCGGAGTAGCCACACTCCTGGGTAGGAGATAAATAGCTGTGGTCGGATGAGGTCTGAGAGGTCGGGAGCCCGGGGAATTGAGCCCGAAAAAAAGAATAACACGGAGAGACAGAAGGTCTGGCGGTGGGAGTATGGGGGTTAGTCCGGGGGGGGGGGGGGGGGGGGGGGGGAC
>JAODTR010079595.1:0-14902 GCA_025399935.1 Amblyopsis rosae | reverse complement strand
GGGGTCCCTTGCTGAAGCTGCTGCCCCCGCGACCCGACTCCGGATAAGCGGATGAAGATGGATGGATGGATGGACAAGTGCAATATTAAGTAAGGGCAATATTAAATGGATATTATGTGTAGAGCCATACTGAACCCGTAGAATCCCTAATTATTTTTATGAATACATGTAATAATATCATTATTATTTGTCCGTATGAACACCAGCATTTTTGTGTCTCATCACAGTTGTGTTCACTGCCATATTATTTAGTGAACGGCTCAAAATACACAAATTAAGATGCATTTAACACTTTAATGTATTTGGGAAAGATTCAATGCACTCCTCTCGAAAGACTTGTTTGATTAGCATGTATATACTTAAGTTTAACTCATGCATACACATTTTGTTTATAGAAAATAAGTAACTAGCACTCTATATTTGGAGCAGAGCCATGGAAAGAACAGTTACGCCAATAGAAGTTCGACATTTTCAACGGTCACATGGTTCATGGAGAGGTAAAAACCTATGTCAAAATAGTTCCAGGAAGTGCTTGGTGGGCAATTTGGGAAAAAAAAATAAATAAAAAAAATAAAAATATATATATATTATTATTTAAGTGAGAGTAAATGGAGAATTGCGTCACCTCCGTTCACTCCAATGGACCGTTTTATCACAGCAACGGAGTCTCTAAATCGTTCCCAGAAGTTAACCTAAATACTAAAAGTAATATGAATTTTATTTTAAATGTATATTTATAGACTACTAATTACCAAAAGACGAAATTCTATCTGGAAATATATATTCAAATTGCCCACCAAGCACTTCCTGGAACTATTTTGCCATAGGTTTAGCCTCTCCATGAACCATGTGACCATTGAACATTTTGAATTTCCATTGGCATAACTCTTTTATTTCCATGGCTCTGGTCTGGACACACTCAATTTTGAGGTGCTCACAGATGTTAGGCTCATTCTCCAGTCAGTGTCATGTGACCAGTGACACTGGCTCAAATCTGGAGTTGGTCCCCGGGCGCTGCAGAGTGGCTGCCCACTGCTCCCCCGAGGGATGGGTTAAATGCAGAGGATGAATTTCTCTTCGTGTATGTGACAATAAAATCACCTTTACAACAGTTGGACGGAGCCAGGATAGAAGGTTCCTTTTGAGCCACATAAGCGAAGGTCTCTAATATAGCGTTAGTCACACAAGCGTTCCAGACTGGACAAAGGCGTGCAACCTTAACAACAAGTTGTAGCCTGCTTTATTAAAAACCCTTATAGACTGCATTATAAAAGAAAAGGTAGCTTCTTAAAAGGCATAAAAACATTTATACTTCAGAACAACATGGATGGCGTTAAGCAACAATAAAAGTGATGTCATCATTATGACACCTACACCCATAGCATGCCAACCTCATAGCCCTAGGCAGCCCTCAGCCCAAAACCGGTTTTGGTCGCTCTATAAGAAGCCAACGGTCAAAGCTGAAAACTGCATGGCACCGGTAACATGTCCAATATGCCACAAAAGGACAGCAGTGTGGGTAATGCAGTTTACAACATTCTAACCATTCGCTGCTCTTTAGCATTGTGGCTCATCTAAAAACATCATTCAGCAATGATTTACCCAATTCATCTCTACCACTAATATTTTTCTCCTATGGCATATGAATGGGGAATCAATGCTGGGTTCTAACAAGGGGTAAATGTTATGGCAAGTGCTGTCAAATTCAGACTCCCTATCGGAGAACGGTATCTATTCACATTAGTCTTTGTTTTTGACTATAAAAACGCACGTAAGATGGAGCCTCTACACCACGTCTTTTACATGCTCCAGCTCCAACAGAGGCCTTGTGTCTGGGCTGAAGTCTCTGTCGGACCGTTCCACATATCTCTGCAGGGTGCTGTAGTACTGCTCACTGCTGGAGAAGGTGTAGAGGGCAGAGACCTCCTCCCACGCCTCGTGGTTGGGGAATGGGAAGGGTTCGGGTGCTTTGTTCTCAAAGAAGCTGTTGAGGTTCCTGTCAGCCAGCTTGGTGGCGTAGTCGATGGCGAATGTGTCAAACTTGGCATTCTCCTTCTCGATGTATCGCTTCCAGAAGGTCATCTGCAGGTAGCTCACCTGGGAGCGACAGTTTGTGTAGCAGGTAGCACACAGTGCAATGGTGGCCGCTATGATGATGACACACCAGCCTAGGATCTGAGGGTGCACAGTAACATTATGAAAGCACAATTAACACAGTGGGAAGCCTCAATAGAGATGCAACAAGCTAAATCATTTCAAACTGAAATTGACCAAATCCCAAGCCACGCCCCCTTTGCCTGTCCTCCAATAACAGTTAAGTATTTTATTATACATACATACATACATACATAAATACATACCACCACTTATAACCATAAATGCAACATGTTGAAGGGTTTAAACCCACTAAAGAGGCCTGAAGATGTATATTAAGTCCTTTTTACTCTATATAGAGAGATGGAAATATTCGCTTTATTTTTAACGCATGGTCTAGATTCGACCTGTTCTCAGGTGTCATGCTTGTGACATTAAACACAGAGGGACAGCCAATCAGCGCTCACCTGCGACTGTGCCCGTAGCATCAACAGCAGTTCCATCTTCTCACTGGTTGACGTGTCGCAGGGCACATGGGCCAGCTCCTCTCGACACGCCGCGGTCTTGTTCTTGCAGAACAGACTCACCACCCAGTTGTCGTCCACGCCGCTCACGGCGCACGCAAAGAAGGTCCCGTTGAGCAGGGCCACGCACAGCCACATGACGGGCGCAACGCACGCCCCGCTGAACGCACTGATGAACACCCTGCAGCAGTGGACGCAGTTGCCTCTCGGGCACAGCTTCATGGGGTTGAGGCAGCAGCCGGTGTAGAGCCTCCACAGCCTGTTGCTTAAGACCAGCCCCAGGACCAGAAGAACGGCAGCCGGGCCCAGGAGGAAGGTGATGCCGTAGGAGAAGTTCTGGCTGTGGTTGCAGGGGCATTGGAAAGAGAACAGGGTGAAGAGCTGTTGTCCGCCGATAGTCAGGAGGGCCATTAAACTGTAGCCAATGGTAGCTTTCTGGTCCGTGAAGAAACGCAGGACGGTCTGTAAGCTATCCATGTTCACAAAAGTGTTTTCACACGCACTCCACGACAAAGATAACAATGCCAAGTAAAGCAAAACAGATTAAAAAAGGGAGCTGAAGTTGGTGGAACAACAGTTGCGATTTACGTGAGCGTTCCCAAGCAGTTCCTCCCTAAAACAGGCGTAGCTTCTTAGCTGAAAACACATCTCATCTGACTGCCTCATTCCAGTTTTCTTCTTTTTGTATCCGAGTCGACTCCTCCCTTTGTGTATTTAGACCTAATTGTCTCCTATGTCACTTTTTTCTTCTTCCCTGATGTAAAACACTGACTCGATTGTCAAGTAAACTTCCCCCATCTATTCCACAGACCTTTAAAGTCATCCAAACTTCTTTTTGTTGTTGTTTAAATCAAAATTAATCAGTTATTTTGCCAAAGTCCCTCCTCATCAGTGAAAGAAGTGACGATTTTATACTTGTTGTTTTAGGATTCCACAACAGCAGAGGTGTAAGATGTGCATATAACAAAGGAATGCCATGCATGTCTAGACACACGCCATATGGTTTTATTTAAAACACAGGAAGTCACAATCCTGCCTACTTGTTTACAGGAAACACAAACCCTGTGGTAACGTTCAGGTTGCAGCAGAGCAGCAGTTTTGATGTAAGCTTACCAAAGAGGAAGCCTGACATTTGCCATTTTTCATCTGCATTGGTGCCTTGTGCCAATCTTTTGTAATATCATCATACTGAACGTGTTGTTTCCTTGGAGACAGCCTGCGGTCACAACTTCTGAGTCAGACACAAGCAACAGACATGTATGGTGAGACAGTAGTGAGCAGTGTCTGTCAGTCTCACTTGAATCCCTTCATTGTCTTCACATTATCAACCATTGAGATGACCAGGCAGTCTATGTTGCCCACGCTTATTGCCTAGTCTAGCTTGGCAGATAGCAGATCCTTCAATGTAAATCCAGTTATACAGGGGCATACAGTCCTTCAATATCATAAGCATACAGGTTTACTGCATATATTGGAATGGAGCACTGTAAAACTGAAACAAACAAATACTTTTTTGATTTATAGATTTATAGAAAATATTAGCATTGCCTTCTGAAACAAAGGCAGAGAGCTATCAACCTATGCCTGACCGAAACCACTGTAAATAACTAGAGTAGTAAATAACTTTAGATTCACGGTTCTATAATGTACTTAGCCAGCTAAACCAAATTTGAACATATCACAGTATTCAATAAAAACAATATAAAAATAACGTACAGGCAATCTTTTTCTGACATGCTGACACCTTGCTGTGTCATGCTGGTCTCTGAGTGTGTGAGTGAGCACCATGAACCAATGCTACAGAAGCCATATAGATTAAAACTCAAACAACAATTCTCTGCATTCTAATGCAAGCCTTGAAATCCAGAGCCATGTAGAAGAGAGAGTCGGCGCCAACTGAATTTTTCAACGGTCACATGGTTCACGGAGACACAAAATAGTTCCAGGAAGTGCTTGGTGGGCAATTTGAATTGATAAATGCAGCTACAGCACATAACTGCAATGTTTGGTAATTAGTAGTCAATATATGCATCGGTTTATATTTACAAAAAAAATCATAGGGTACTTTTAGTGTTTGCGGCTAACTTATTTGAGGTTCCACTATCCGCCGTTGCTTCTAAAACAAAAAACAGTCTATTGGAGTGAACAGAGTTGATGCGACTATCGTCTACATGGCTCTGAATGGCAGCATACAGTCATTATACCATCTCCATGCCATTCTCCAGCTCCATGACAGGTCTTTCTTCTAGGCTGAAGTCTTTGTCGGACCGTTCCACATATCTCTGCAGGGTGCTGTAGTAATGCTCACTGCTGGAGAAGGTGTAGAGGGCAGAGATCTCCTCCCACGCCTTGTGGTTGGGGAATGGGAAGGGTTCGGCTGCTTTGTTCTCAAAGAAGCTCTTGAGGTTCCTATCAGCCAGCTTGGTGGCGTAGTCGATTGCGAATTCTTCACACTTTGCGTTCTCCTTCTCGATGTATTTCCTCCAGAAGGTCATCTGCAGGTAGCTCACCTGCGAGCGGCAGTTTCTATAGCAGGTACTGCACAGGGCAAAGGTGGCCGCTATGATGATGGCAAACCAGCCGAGGATCTGAGGATGCAAAGTAACATTATGAAAACTCACGTTATACAACACTGGTTACTATAGAAGCTAGTTTTTCAGACACTGGGGAAAGCAGTGGGTAGAGCAAGGAGAAAGGTGATTCGTTTAGTCGCTGGTTCAAACCTCGCAACTCCTCACCAAGTGTCGATGTGTCCTTAAGCAAGACATCCAACCCTAACTGCTTAGGTGGCACCTTGCATGGTAGCCATCACCATGTGTGTGAATGGGTGAAAAGTTGGTTTACAAGGTGGGGTGTTAACAGATTTCCTGTACTGAACAGAAAGCAGTATATCTGTTTCGATTGAAGAGCATCTGACCTGATACCATGGATTGGGGCATAACCATAAGTTCAACATGGCAAAATGTTCTAACCTAGGCTACTAAAGGACAGTTGAATATTTTTATATAATAATTAAACAATAAAAAAAAATTGTGTGTGTTTTGAATTGTCTCTCAAAGATAACATTGGATATAGGCCATTCATAGGATATTTATATAGTTATTTTGTAGCTTTATTTGACTGCATGGTGTGCTAGATTGCCGTGTGTGAGACAGCCAATCAGCTCTCACCTGTGACTGAGCCCGAAGCATCGACAGCAGCTTTATCCTCTCACCGGTGGACATGGTGGGCGTGTCACAGGGCACATGGGCCAGCTCCTCGCGACACCGCACGGTCTTGTTTGTGCAGAACAGACTCACCACCCAGTTGTCGTCCACGCCGCTCACGGCGCACTCGTAGAAGGTGCCGTTGAGCAGGGCCACGCACAGCCACATGACGGGCGCAACGCACGCCCCTCTGAAGATCTTCACCAGCACCCTGCAGCAATGGAAGCAGTTGCCTCTTGGGCACAGCTTCACGGGGTTGCGGCAGCAGCCGGTGTAGAGCCTCCACAGCCTGTTGCTTAAGAACAGCCCCAGGACCAGAAGAACGGCAGCCGGGCCCAGGAGGAAGGTGATGCCGTAGGAGAAGTTCTGGCTGCGGTTGCAGGGGCACTGGAAGGAGACCATGGAGAAGATCCGCTCCCCGCCGATAGTCAGGAGCGCCATAAAACTGTAGCCTATGGTGGCCTTCTGGTTCAAGAAGAAACGCAGGACGGTCTGAAAGTTATCCATGTCCACGGTGAGGTGTCACACACGCTCCGCGACAAAGCAAGGAATGAAGATCCAAGTTTAAATCAATGCTCCTTCGCTTCCAGTTCCTTCTGAACTGAAAGAAAAATCTTATGTAATTGCCCCTCCCTTTGGCTCTGCTTTTCTCTCTCTTCTCCAGACTCCTCCCCTCTGTCATTCGGATCCCATTCATTATCTGGTCCTCTGTGGCATTTCCTTTTTCTTTTCTAATTCCACTGACAGTTGAATTCTCTTCCCCTATATTCTGTTCCACTTGTTCAAGCTTGTTCTCTGTTTATCCAGACAATAACTAGTTGTTACAGGCGGAGTCAACTACGCCGGAGAAATATTGTTTATATTTGAACTTGGGTCAAAAGGAAAGATACCTCGTTGCAATTGGGCGCTACCCCCGAAACTCCGCCCCCAAATTGAACATGCATTGCCAAGGGTGCGGGTAGTGTTGTGTGACGCGGTCTGCACCACTGTTTGTGTTCCCGTTTACAGGGCCAGTGGTTTGCAGAAACACCTGATTATGTTTTCAGCGTGTGCGTAGAACGGACAGCTAGCAGACCACGAGAAGATGAATATGAAAATGAAGTGTATTAGCGGAGTCAACGACTCCACCTTTAACTCATTTTGTTTACTTTTGTGTCGGTCAAGCATTGCAGCAGAATTGTATTGGGGGTACTGTGGGCGTGCTTGACTAAATACTGGGGGAGCTATGGAACTATTGTTGTATACTGTGCACCACACGGCCAAACGCATGACTATACTATCTATACACAACACACGCTGAGCCTACTACAGCACAAAGTTCGGCGGAATCAGACTTGGCTCAAAACAACGCACACGAGATGTTTTTAAGGTGGGGGGGATGAAAGTGTGACGAAAAATGTCTCAAATTTTAAGCCTGTACAACTATGCTTTAAGTTATTAAAACCAAAAAATATAAAAACAAAAATCTGTCCCACCCGAGAATTGACCCGCGCTTCCCAGGGCGAAGGACAAGCACATTACAAGTTCGCCACTAAGAAGTTGTATAAATAGCCCATCAATGTGTTGAAGTATTTGAGAGAAATATTTACGTAATTTTTGGTTGTAGCGCAATTGTCTTGACATCGTTACACATGGTTATGACATAGACTACTAGACTACTACACTGGTCAACATGCCAACATGATCACTGGTCAACAACAGATGCCATTATATATCTCCCTATTAAAAAAGAAGCAAACCCCTCTGAAATATTCCCCTTCCAAGAACGGTCAATGAACAAACCTATGTTAGGGGAATTGCCGAAATGGTGCAAGTTTTAGACGTAAAAGTGAGATTAACACGAGCCATAACGTTGACAGCAATTTCTATAGCCTACCTCCTGCTCGTTAGGATCCACCTCCTCTGCCAACAGCACTGTCAATATTATTCTCCTCCTGCTCTAGCTGTTCTTCTGTCCCTACATTTAGTTCACGTTCGGGTTGATCCTCAAGACGTGGCCTTTTTAAAACAAAAAAACGATCAATTTCGTAACTTTCACTCGCAATAATTTTTCACACTCAATCAGATTTGCCAGTTACTAATAGCCACACAACTTTAAGCGCAATCATTGGACTGCGTGGGTGCTAAGCGACCATAACATAATGCTTAAATATTAAGATACATATAAAATAATTATTGATCGACTGTTTGTCATTATCTTGTCAGTTACATTCAAATAATTAATCTGAATAAAATAGATAAATTATCATTCGTTTTTAATGTATAGTTAAAATATGTATTGGGGGTGCTATGGGGGTGTTAAAATTTAAAATGTCACATTTCCATCGGCTTTCCTGTTTTTTCTCTATGCCTGAAGGATTTAGCCCTTATAGAAAATACCGATATATATTGTGTATCGGTATTCAACCGAAATATATCTGGATATAATTTTTGGTCCATATCGCCCAGCCCTATAGTATCTTCTCCATGGTCTCCTTCCAGCGAACCTGCAACCACAGCCAGAACTTCTCCCACGGCCTACGACCTTCTTCCTCCACGGCTGTCGCTCTTCATTGTATGCACGCACTCATTGGTTGGGTTTTATGTATAAAACTCTCCTTGGGTTGGTTCCTGATTATTTATGCACTTTTCTCTCAAAAAACCAAAGTATATATGGCCTGCGATCTCCCGACACGTTGAAATAGTCTGTTCCCCGGGTGCGTATTGAGTTGGGCAAGAAAGCTTAAGTATGCCGCTCCAACTGCCTTGAATGACTTATAGCTGTGTGAATTGATTTCATTTAAAGACTTTGTATTTTTTTTAGGAGATGTGAAAAGGGACAAGGATTGCAATTGCTTCACGTCTAATTGAATTCATTTATTGTGGTGCTGTAATTGAATTTAACATTATGTGTTTAAATGTTGTGTGTGGACGTTATAAGCCGCCCTCTTGGCCAGGTCGCTCTTGTAAAAGAGATTTCAATCTCAATGGGTCTTTTACCTGGTTAAATACAGGTGTATATAAAGCTCTCCTTCAGCAACAGGCTGTGGAGGCTCTTGCCCAACCTGATTGGGCCGCCTGAATAATTGTGGTAGAGCTAGATGAGGCGATCACATCTGCCCCAAAGCTGTCCAATGGTTTAAAATAAAGCAGAGGTTTACACCCAGGAGGCAACAACTGTTAACTGCTCCTCCCACAGAGCAAGGAAAAACCTCCTGTTAGGCGGTCGGAAACGACGAACACAAAGTTACGAAAACAAGGAATTTAATGTAACACAAAGCATATACAAAAACGGAACCACGCACGGTTGTAACCAAAAAGCATAACATGAGCGTTGCCACAAGAATAACCCGCAAGGGTTAGAATACAAAAGGCAACTGATAAAGGGGAGCACAAACACTCAACCAGCAACAGGTGCGGGAGTCCCTGACTGCCACCTGTCACAGATCGGTGATTAGTACTCCGGGGAGCGGGAGCGGGTGGGAGAGGCTGGCACCGCCCCGCCACGGGACGTGGGCGTGACACCTCCACAAAAACGCACAAACATCACAACGTCTCCATGCTGTGGCAGAACAATGTAAATGTAGTTTGACAAACACTAATTCTCACACTTCTGACTATTTCTCATGTCCTGTAAAGTAAGCACATCAGAAACGGACATTTACAGCTTTTAGCTGACACTTTTATCCAAAGCAACTTATTGGTCGTTAACTTCTAATAGGTAGTAAAAGTAATTAAAACACATTCTGTTAGATGTTATTCAGTCATTCGGGCGAGCTACATAACATGCCATTACACAAACACACTACCCATCTTCCATAAGAGACTCATCTCTTCAAAATCCACCTTGGTAACTTGACCAGCGACCTTGCCACCTCTTAGCACTCTCTCCTATCTAAGAGTGTCATCTTTTAATTCTTCTCTTGCTCTTAAGTTTTGCACTTACTTCTCATTCTCATATCTCTCACTATTAAAAAAATATATATATTTGTATGCACTTTATTAGCTAGGCCATTACCTATTGCATTTTATATGGTTGATTACCTGGTAACAGGTATAATGGCATTATGCTGCATTTGATCTATTTAGAATATTGTTTGCTTATAATTGATGGAATATGATGTCCAACTACTGACAAATGTACTACATGTAAGTTGCTTTCGATAAAAGTGTCTGCCAAATGCCGTAAATGTAAATGTAACAAACATACTTGCCAATACGCGCTTGGAACATAAACATTCCAGGTGATGATAGCAAACAACAATAGATATGCACAGCAGGAGTATAGCAGTATGAATAGAGGCAGATACAGGTGGGTGATCATCTATCTGCCTCTATTCTCACTAAACTCTCTATGGCGCTGCTTACTATGCTATACTACTATACATTCAGGAGTGGGATGAGAGAGAGAGAGGTCAGTTTCTAAAGTACCGAGGTGGTTTCTGAAGAAGTCCAAGTAACTACAACTTCCTAGTAGCGTCTCCATCTTCATCGTGGAGTCACAGAGCGTATGCAAATTATTTTTTGGATGATCATTAATGCCGATTACCGTTGGTTTAAAGCAGAAATCCTCAACATTTATGATGACTGCACTCATGTTAATGTCCTCTAGCACATATACAATATCATATGGACATGTAACGGTAAAAAAAAAAAAACAACAATGATTTTCACCAGAGGGGGTGTTGCAGAAATGCATATTAATTTGCATGTCATTGAATATCTACACACCATATCATTGTTGAGAAGAGGAACGCCAGTTTGCCACAGAGAACGTCAGAGGCAATGGAGAGAGTTCCACTTCAGGCAAATGAGTGCTCTTACTTTCTCCCTGAAATCGTTTTCATTCCTGCCACATTCCCGGCAGAGGGCCGAAACACTCGCCCTGATGGCGTTTGAGTGCATAGCACAACGCATAGGCACTTGTCAGGGAACGTACATTATTAGTTTACTTGAGCTGATGCTAGCCACAATAGCTCATGTAAATGTGCACATCATAAATGAATTAAATGTTTAACGACACATAGAAACATTGTGATTAAACTGAACTAATGATTTGGATTTGGATGATGTATACGCAGCACAGTGCAATGGGTGCACTATGCAGGATGTTCATGAGACCTTCACATTGCATTCTGGGTGAAGAAGGCACACTTCCTATTCAAACCCCCCCAAATGTGGTCAAACCTCAGATGTTTGAGTTCCACACAACATGACCTACTAGCACATGTGAACATGATACTGTATGCTTGTGGAATAAAATATATAACAGCAAATAATAATAAAAATAATAATAAATCAGTGAATATTCATTATTAAAAATTATATTAATTGTCACTGTGATTGTTAGGACCATGATGACTAAAGCCTCCTTCAGCCAGAAAACTGAATTAATATGGAATTGAATTATAATTAAAAAAAAATTGCGTAAATCTCTCGTGAAGTTTATTTCTCTTTTTTTGTCTTCCATTCGCCATTCCCTAAAGTCGTCCACTTCAATGAGTCTGCGACAGTGGTTGTATGGGATAGTCTGGGGTTTGTAGTTCACGCCCATACTGTCAGTATACGTTGTCAAGGGGGTCGGAAGGCGTATGTTCCTCGACATCCTTGTTGGAGACAAGCAAGGTCCTCGGACCATCACAGCACCTTAGTCTCATCCACAAACTGTAGCACAGAAGGGTTGTTGACGTCCAGGTTGTCGGAGCGGATGGAGGTCATCCTCATCAGTGCCGTGTCGGTATCGTTGAGCGTCTCCACGTACTTGTGCATGGTGCTGTAGTAGTGGTCGCTGGTGCTGAAGCTGTACAAGGCCGACACCTTCTTCCACGCGTCGTTGGAGGGAGTGACCATGTGTTTGGGAGGCGTCTGCGTGAAGAAGCTCTTCAGGTTCCTCTCGGCGAGCTCCTTGGCGTGGTTGGAGGAGTAGGACTCCAGGAGCTGGCCCTCTGCTTGGCTGTAGGACATCCAGAACTTCAGCTGCAGGTAGCTGATGGGGGACCTGCATCTCGCCAGACACGTCAGGAAGAGGTTGGACAGCACCATGGAGGCAATGAGAAGCCATCCAAGGATCTGGAACCAGCAGTTAAACACACTGTTTACTTCTGATATTAGTTTTTACCTCAGATATTAAGTCCAAGTCAAGTTTGACGTCATGCTGACTGACCTCTCTCTTCAGAACATTGCGCGTCCAATACCGTAGTCACCACCATGTAAATGAATTGTCCTCCATCCATACAGTATACTTAATTACATAATAATTATAGTAATACTACTAGACTATTCACTCTAGAATTATTAATAAGCATGACTAATTGCTCACATTAATTCAATTGGCCTATATATTCACTTGCAGAGTAAAAGTAATCTATTTCTCACCTGAGACTCGGCGCGCAGGGTATTCATAATTTCAATACTGGCACCTTTCCCGCTTTCACAGGGAAACTTGTACAGTTCCTCCTGGCACTTCTGGTCACCACATAGGTGATATTTATATACGGTCACGTTGACGCCTGTCATGGCGCATTGGAAGTAATTACCGGTGAGTAAAGCAACCGCTATCCAGCTCGACGGCGCAACCATCGCCGCGGTGGAGATCTGGAAGAGGATGTATACAAATGCAATAAGTGTCCTTGGGCGACATAATGACCTGCGATAACACATTCCTGTTAGCAACTTCCACGTCTTTTTACTCAAGATGTAGCCCAACACCAAAAGTGCCAAGGCTGGTACCAACATAAACACCATGCCGTATAAAAAGTTCCATTGGTTGCAAGGACACTTAAACACGACCGTAGAGAAGATCTGCTCTCCGCACGCAGTCACCAAAGCAACCAAGCCGAATCCGAGGTTAGTCTGTTTCTCAGCGATGTTGAGGACTGTTTTGAACTTGTCCATGTCTTCTCGAAGCTCGTCAATCGAAGACAATGTCTTTGGTCACGAGTCTTTCTGTTTCATACAATCTTCACCGTCTCGTTTCCTCTTTCCTTTTCTGTCGTTTCTTAGTTACAGCCTCTATCCCCCCACCCCCCTCTTTCCCCTCAGGTATCATGTATCGAGCAATGCTGGAGCCTCGACTTATTTATAAAGAAGGACATTGACTCTGCACGTACAATGGAAGGCTGGCCTAACCCACAGTACTAGTGGTTTATTTCGTTTAATATAAAATAATACTTATATGTTGTATATTTCATCATTGTGTTAAAAGCACGGTCATGTTGTCGTATCCATAGGTTGTATCACGTTTAACTTACCTGGCTGTAGCATATTATATTCAACTATTCTCCAAACCAGTTTGGGGCGCTATAGTAGAAGAACCGGAGCAATCAAACTGTCACTTGGTGAAGAAGAAGAGTCTGTTGTAGAGCGGACAGATTTCGAAGCAGCCTCCCGTGTCAAACTGTCGGATTACAGTGTCGAACTACATTTTATGCTTTTCTCTCACTGGTTAACATCTTTGCAAAATATTGCATCCGTAATACAAACCGAGTTGTGTGCACGTCATAGAAAATCTCGCAGAGATGGCAGAAAATACAGGTGAGTGTCACAGCTAACGTTAGCCGGCTACTCAACGGTACAAGCTAGCTGCCGATGTCGTGCCGAATCGTTCCCCTCTTCTAAATACAAATGTATTGCCTAGATATTATGAATGTGCCCCGCCACCTAGTTTAGCATAGTAATATTTAAACATTAGAATATAAGTTATTGTGAATCTGCAAAACGAGTTTGCTTTGCCTAAAACTAGCAGTACTGTTGTAGTAAATAAAGGAACAATTTTGGTCGGGGGACATTTTCTGCATAGAAGTTTATCATGCCAACAATGAGGCTACAATCGCTGGGATGTTGTTACGTTTTAAATGCCAAATCGTGTCAGTTTTGAGACATTTCTTAAGATGTCTAATCTATTAGCAGTTCGTCCAAAGAATGGGAACATAAGGCGTTTTTCAAATGGCGATTATCTGCTGGGGTGCCGTAGACGATACGTTATGACCATATCACAGAACCTTTGGTTATATACACCTTTATTTAACCAGGTAAAAGACCCATTGAGATTGAAATCTCTTTTACAAGAGCGACCTGGCCAAGAGGGCAGCTTAAAACGTCCACATACAACATTTAAACACATAATGTCCACCATTCAATTACAGCACCACAATAAATGAAAAACATGAATCTAACAGTCAATTAGACGTGAAGCAATTGCAATCCTTGTCCCTTTTCACATCTCCTAAAAGAGTCTTTAAATGAAATCAATGAATGCAGCTATAAGTCATTCTGTATATCATTCCAGGCAGTTGGGGCGGCATACTTAAAAGCTTTCTTGCCCAACTCAGTACACAACTGGGGAACAGACAATTGATTGGTGGAATAACATTAAAAAATATATATTTTTCCAGATCAAAATGAGTCGAAGCATGACCATTCTGCATCTCCTGGAATAGCCGATGAAGAGAGAGGACTGGCAGCCAGTGCTTATGAAGCATTTCGGGTAAATAGCTCTGCCACTGAATAGTCCTCAACGTGTTGCCCCACATATTCATATTACAGACTAGTAGATGGCGTTTTGTTGTTTGTTCCATGCAGACAGGGAGGTATGATGAGTCGCTTAAACAGCTGGACACCCTTCAAGAGATAAACAAAGATGACTACAAGGTGGCACTGAATAAAGCTATAGCAGAATTTTACAAAAGTGGACAGACTACTACAGGGAACTTGAAGCAGACACTCATGGCGATGAAGAATCAGGTAATAGTGTGATGTTTCTTTATCGCTGGCTCCAGTGTAAACACAGTTGAGCTATATGATCATCATCACAGTGGGTTTTGACAGAGAAATTACATACATGTGTAATCTTTCCAGGTTCACACATCAGTGGAGGATATTGATGGCTTGGATGACGTTGAAAATAGTCTGTTGTACTACAATCAAGCTATCATCCACTATCACATGAGACAGTACTCTGAAGCAATTACCATAGGAGAGAAACTCTACCAGTTTCTGGAACCATTTGGTATGCATTGTTAAAATATATACACTACCGTTCAAAAGTTTGGGGTCACTTAGAAATTTCCTAATTTTTGAAAGAAAATCACAGTTTTCTTC
>JAODTR010079584.1:0-14903 GCA_025399935.1 Amblyopsis rosae | reverse complement strand
CTTGTTAATCAGAAATAAATGTAAATATGTATATTTTTTTAATCCTGTGTGGTTACAGATTACAGTTCCCATTTTAGCTAAACGATTGCAATGCATTTTCTGATTCAAACATTTTTGCAATAGCATCAATAGCTTTAATTTCGCAGCGAGATTGTTGTGAACAACAATCCATCATTCTGGCATGTCAGGTTACTTCTCTGCCCCATCCTTGAATGTTTTCTCACGCTTGGTCTCAAAATGACGTTTAACAATGTTCGGCAAACATTTTCAAGACATAAAGTACACACAGCACGGTCCTTCTGTAACACATTCTTGTGTCCAGGAGGGCTGAAATGCCCGAACATTTACTACTTTAACTTTCTTAGTTAGCGAACCTGCCATTGCAGACATGCTACTGATCCCGCTCTGGCTCCAGCGGAGTACTCAGCTACTACGGTACGGTAGCCAATCAGAGGCTAGTGCTGTATGCAGGTGGATCAATCGAACTAGGTTGCGCAACTGCAATGTCTGTGGAAGTCATAACGCAATGTAGGCTAATTTCCCATGCGGATTATAACACATCGAACTATATTAACCAGATAAACTGTAGCTTTTTTTTTTTTTAAAGATAAAAAAATATATATATTGCCGGTGTGCTATTGGTTAAGCTTACGCGTGCCTAGGGTTGCCGACCCCTGATCTACAGTAATGTGTCTGTTTGGCTTTCAGGTTGCCTTGGAAGGGCTGAGGCCCACAATACCCCCTGGTATATCGCCCCATATCTGCAAGCTTATGAAGATCTGCATGAACGAAGACCCAGCAAAGAGACCTAAATTTGACATGATTGTGCCTATTCTCGAAAAGATGCAGGACAAGTGATTTTTTTTTTTTCTCTGTGAATGAATGCATTTAGATCTGCAATATCCTGCCTGAGATATTCAGATGTGGTGTGGTGCTTGCCAGTATTGCCTTAAACCATTTCTCTTTACACTACCGCTGCACTCAATGTCACAATAGCTTGTGCTTATGAAATGAATCTAGCAGCAGTCAGTCATTTTAATCTTATAATTTGTTGTTTATTGTATTTATCATTGATAATGGTTGAGCTATGTACTGTTCCAACGCCTACTGTGTAATCATGGGGAAGTACAATCCTCTTTCTATGACTGAATAACATGTGGAGATCAGAATATTACCCTGTTGCACAGCTTCCTTAGATTTACAGGCGTACTAATACCATTAGAGGAGGATCACCATCCAAGAGTCACAATGTAAGACATCTACTCCATAGAATGGGCGCTCTTAATTGGGGAAGGGGCAGTGTGTACATATTGTATTAATCCAAAGCTTGTCTTGTTGGAGCGTTGGATATGTTTTGCTGTTTTTGTTATGTTTGTTTTTGTTACAAATTCTATGCAGTTAGGAAAGGATAACTACTGAGACCAAGCATTTAAACATGTAACATAAAGGAAAAGGATATGAAGGAGTGCTTCCTACAACAATTCTTTAAGGTATTTTTGTCTTTTAGTTGTGTTTTGAGAAATGTGCATTAGCCATTATTGACTACAAGTGAAAGGACGCATCAGAAATGCCAATATTTATTATTTTGGGTCCTGGAAGGTTATCAGGTTATGGTGCATATTAGATTGATAATTTTTTCCTTTAAATGTAATTGTATTCATGACATCAAGGGCCATTTTCATTTATAGGAATAAACTAGCAACTGAAACATTTTTTCTAAACCTTGACCAACACTTTTTAAGATATTAGGTCAATGTATTTGTATTTCTGATTATTTTATTGTTTTGCTTTTAATTACATTTTCTTTGCATCCTCAATTTGAATAAAAACATTTTAATCAGTTGTGATGATAATGTAATTAATGGCAAAAAGTTATCCTGGTCCTAAATTGATTCACCTATCCTTTATGTAAAATTAGTGATACATATTTTCATACATTTTCCAGGGCAAAATGTACTCAACCCCATATAGGCTACTCTGTGCAGTGTGCCAGTAGGTCAGGTTATTGTACCGTTTAACTACTAATGGATGTCAAGCATTTCCTTTTCCTTGCTCATTGTTTATTCTTTATTGTTGGGAATGGCTTGTATGTTGTTTTTTTTATGTTGGTCATGCACCACCTAAAAAACATTTGGCAATGCTGATTTTAACAATATGGAGAAAGTGTTAACATTTGCCAAACTGTTCCTATGTTTCCTGCCTTTATATAGTACACAAATTAGCTGCAATTGTATTTTATTTTGGTCCAGTTTTTGTACCTTTGTTTCTCCACAACCTGAATTGTTTGTGCAAAATCACAGCTTTTAAAGCCAAAATCGAGCATGTCTTATTACAATTGTATGTATTTGTACATATTATATTAAAAAGAAAGAAATATTGGCACAACGTGTAACGTTATGAAATAATGATGTATGTCATATAGGGATACATATGTTTGTTATATGGGAGCCATTTGGAAAAGACTAAGACATTGAAAATGATGTTGCTACAAATCGGTTAAAAAGATTGAGAACATTGAGATGTCGATGATAAATATGCAATTATGTTTATTTTGTAATCAGATACGCCAACATAATATATAATGGGGATTATAGTTGCTCCTGTCCCGGACTGGCACCGCTGGTGATACGAGAGACAGCTGGCTCTGACGAATCAGTGACGCGGATTCCTCCTCCATCACTAGCCAAGCCCTCTTGACGGCAACACCACCTTGAAACCAATACGAACTACCTCCATTTGTGGAATTATGTAGTCGATCATATTTAGTGTGTGTATATATAGCGGGATTTAGCAAAGACTGGTAAGTGTAACATAGTTCGCTCCCTACTATTGTGCCGTCAAAATTAGAACAACCGCTGTACGCATAGTCTTTTGTATGTAGAATTCTAGCGTCGGCTGTGCGGTAGCTAGCATATTGGCTAGTAGGACGATGCTAATGATGGCGCCCGTTATTTCCATTTATTGACGAAGACATTCCGTTTTTTAATCGCCTTGCATAATTCAGCACGCCGTTGACATGTTATTTAACTGGTGGCTGGCTATACCGCGTCGTCCTTGTTCAGTAAACACTGATACTCAATCTCCTCTCTGCAAAAGGCCGTGTTGGCAAGTCTGCGCAGCTGTACCGTACTGTGCGTTTCGCTTCTTGTTTGTATGTACCTTGGCCGAAACTTGAGTGAGGTTATTGTAGAACAGACCAATGTGAGTGAACCTATTAGCCACTATAATGCGTCTACATAAACGTACTTCAACACATGTTGTCGGTTTTGTATTGTTTCATTGAGATGTCAATAATAGTACCGGTATGCTACTATTAACGATAAATCACATATTTCTCCATCAGAACAATTGAATGGGAACGTTACCATGGGTGGCCATGATGATGAAATCACATATGTAGTCAACAAACAAAAGCAAGAGGAAGAGCTCAAGAACAAGTTAAATGATAGTAGCCACTGGAGCGACCCAGAGTCTACTGGCAACCACGCCAAATGGGTCAAGGAAGGCCAGAATCAGCTGAGGAAAGTCACCACTGAGAACCAACACGACCAGAACTGCAATATTACCCAGAATGGGAACAAGGATGAATTCAGTTGTCAGACCACAACTCGGGAAGAGCAACAGGGAAATGAACAGCATACAAAGTCTACAAAATCAGCAATAACTCCAGATCTCTGTGATGAAGCCAAGAACGAGCCACTAGTCACTGACTCTCTGGATCCAACAGAAGAGAAAGCCAGAGAACAAGATGACAAAGAGAAAGAAGGGCAAACTGAAGAAGATGAAGCATCAAGTATTGCTGTAGAAAAGCAGGTTGTTGAAGAATTAAGCAACATGGAGTCCCAGAGAGAGGGTGGCATTGTGGGAAGGAACCCCTGTCTCCTATTCTCCAATGTGAATGGAACTGTAGGCGATGAAGAGACCAACTGGGCAGCTGTGTCTCAGGACAGCGCAACTGACGGCTCACCAAATTGCAACAGAGGTAAGTTGTCAAAGTCCATTTGGAGCTGCACTTGGTATTTGACCATCAGCCATTATCCCAGAGCTTTGATGGGGCTTTGATGCATTCTTGTCCACTGAGAGTGTGACTTTGCCTCCCTACTCACTCTTTGCATGGCAGAGTCCTTCTGGGATTCCAATGCCTTTGAGACGGACACGGGCCTGCCCTCTGGTTGGATGCGAGTTCGAGACACGTCGGGAACATACTACTGGCACATCCCCACAGGCACTACCCAGTGGGAGCCTCCATCGCCCCTGGACAAAGTTGGTGACTCCATCATGTCCTCCAGCATGTCACTGGAGACCACGCCTTGTGACGAGACAGAGGTGAGGGAATCAAAGTCCTCTCATAGGCTTACAGTACGGCCGCTCGACAGCCATCTTGGGAACTCCTCTGGGGCAGTTATTAGAAAGACCCTGTCTGAATGAATGGGGAGAGAGCCATACCTGCATTTCAATGATCACCACAACTGCATACACAGTCATGAGTCAAATCAGATATTAAACAAAAGCATTGCCCCAAAATAAGGTTTATTAAGCTATTTTACCCCCTATAGGTTATACCTGCAGTGCAACCACATTCATTTGTAGGTTAATGTTTGGCTGTTATAAAGCAGATTGTCTCTCTTCCTCCAGGTGCCATATTTACTGTTTCGTATGTCTCCCAGAGTTCCATTCAGAATTCCCTAAGTCAGGGGTGGGGAATCCTGGTCCTAGAAGGCCTCAGTCCTGCATGTTTTATATGTCTCCCACACCTGATTCATATGAGTGTGCCGTTATCAGGCTTCTAACGACCCATTAAGTTGAACTGCGGCCCTCCATGAACCAGGGTTCCCCACCCCTGCTCTAATTGGTCTGTTTCTTCTATAATGCCTCTGGCTCACTGTTCCCTATAGTAGTTCTAGTTAGGGATGCACCCATTGTGAAATTCTGGGCCTGTACCGAGCTCCAAAATAAAAATGTGTCTGAAATACTTCCACACGGCAGATATCAATGCACCTCCTGACCACCTATGACTCATGCCAGTTGTGTCTAAGCAGTGCTGTTAGTGCTGGTATTATAGTGCCATCTACAGTATGGGATCTTATCCAATCTGCAGCTGGGTATGCTAATGTTGTCCGAGTCAGACCCCAGCTAACCAACATGTAACGAGGGCATACTTAATGCGACTGTCATCTTATTTGCCCTTCTTTTTATTATGGTGTGTCCCTGGTGTCTGGTATGTAAAGCTTTCTTCCTATTACCAAGGAATCGTGGGGCCACTTGTCTAACCTGGATGAAGCAACAAGCGATGGGGAGCTGTGGAAGGTATGAACTTGGTGTGTCTCAACAGGGTAAACCTGCATGCTGGTAAATACAATCACTAAAGCGTCTTTGATTTAGGTGTGTTTGTTACACCTAAATCAAATGGATATGTTATCCACTGTGTGAGTTCAAGCTCTGTTTAACACTGCTGTGACATGTTCGGGACGTAGAAAGGCAGGAGTTAACAGATACTGTAATGCCAGTTTGGTTCCAGGTGCTAGCAGACAGAACTAAACCTGAAAATAGACTAACCCACAAGTGTCGTCATGCTAGGAGCTGAAACGTTAAATTAAGTCTGCCTTTTAATGTTCTTAATGGAGATGGATGTGAGCAGAACAGTTACTGTAATCATAAAATAAATAATATGCGCAGCTGTGCCTGTAGGCTATAGAGTAATAATGATTGAGTTTGGTGTGTCTCAAATCTTACGATTACATCTATTCCACTGCTGTCAAATAGTAAAACACTTGCAGTCTATCATCCCAAATTGTTGTCTGCATGGTCCTAAATGTTGTCCTAAACAGTTAATTAAATGGGATATACCTTTTTATAGTATTTTAAGTCAGGTAACATTTCCTTGTTCATATTTTACCTTTTTACCCTATTTTCTTTATGGTGAGTGCTAATGTTTGTACTATTGTTTCCACTACTATTTCCCTATACCAGGAGGGAGAAGTGGCCTCTGACCAGAGCTTAAAGGAGTTTGAAGGGGCAACTCTGCGCTATGCATCCATTAATCTGAAGTAGGTGGCATGAATCTAACTTTGCCCGATGCACATCTATTGAGAAGGTTCTATTTTCAGCAACAAATCTCTCGCTCTCTCTCTCAATATTGCAGCTACAATTGTGTCCAGTCCGACGAGGAAGAAAAGCTTGCACCGCTGTTCACAGACCTTGAGGCTAAGGTACAAGTCCAGCATTACTCCTGTCCCTGAGCAGCACATGAAGAGGCTGGCCTGCTGGCTCTTCCATCTGTGAACACACCCAGACTCCTCCCAGTTCCTGTAAACAAATTGCTCTGGTCTTTCCTGTGTGGAATCAATGTGTGTGTTCCTCCCACCTCCAGTGCTTTGCTGTGCGCTCCCTGGGTTGGGTGGAGATGTCGGAGGAGGACATGGCAACCGGCAAGAGCAGCATTGCCGTCAATAACTGCATCAGGCAGCTGTCCTACCACAAACACAACCTCCACGACACGGCTGGCATCTGGGGAGAGGTGAGCATTGCACCAGAGCACACCTCTGTGTTTTTGTTTTGATTGTGTTCAATTATCAACAATTATCAACCAACTTTCTCCGGTATTGCTGACTCCACGTTTTGTTAATACTAATATGCACTAATACCGTCACACTATGGCCCCGATCACACAGACGTGTCACTTGCAAAGTCATTGTTTTTCTGTGGTGCGGTGCTCCTGGCAGGCGCTCTTTTCTGGTGCCGTGCTTCCTTTTTTTTGTTTTTGACTCATAAAAGTTCAAATGTTGTCACATTTAAGCACAAGCCGCAGAGTCGCACTGCTCATCTATAGCTGCGTTTACATGGACACTATTATTCCGATTGGAATTGGGTAAAAGCCCAACCCGAAAGAAAATGCTCCATATAAACACCACGATGGGAGTATAACCCGTTCCATGACCCGAGTGAAAGAAGAATTCTACCATGTAAACGGTTAAACACGATTACTTCCTGGGTGCGTTCTCAGGCGCATGCCCCGTCTTCCATTTTGTGTGCCGGTAAACTATTCTGCGCAGCCACTGTACAATGGATGTATTATAAGAACGGTACAAAGTCTGGACAAATCAACTGCACCGCACATAAGTGCGGGACACGTTACATTACGAGGTAGATAATGTGTGCATGTTTAACATCAGTTGCAACGGCACATGTAAACACCAGACCCGATTTAGATGGCATCCCATGTAAACAGATAACACCGTCAATCGGAAAGATTACATTCAGAAAGACACAAAAGTGTCCATGTAAACGCTACTTTGACAGTTGTCCGAGGCAGCCATTCTCTTTGGCCCTGGCAGCCCATCTGTGTGCGATCGCAGTCTTATCGACGCCCTTTTGAAGCGGCCACGACCATAGCGACGCGTCTGTGATCGGGGCCTTTGTGGCCTTCATGTAGCTGCGTGACTGGCACTTACTGACCGCGTTCACAGGGTAAAGACATGTTGATGATGCTGGAGAACGACACCATGAACCTGATTGACCCACTGGGACAGGCCCTGCTGCACACACAGCCCATAGCCAGCATCCGTGTGTGGGGAGTGGGCCGAGACAATGGCAGGTCAGTGTTGACAAGTCATTATATATGTTTAATTTAAATGTAAGCACGTCTACTACTTTTAAGTCATTATTTTTGCAATGTGGACTAGTAGTCATAGGCTGAATCTTCCAAATGGCCTCAAGACAAGGTATATTAGACTTCTTATAATGGCATGATGCTTGTCATTTATATATAAAAGTAACATGGATGTGGTACACAATACACATTGTTACTCAAAACAGGTTTGGTATTTCAATATGTTCCTTTTGGCAATCTTAAAATGTAGCTGTCAACCTACTGCCCCCTGCTGGAGTGAATACAGTATTGCACATATTGTTTAATTCTTAATGTTTTTAATTTTATTTGTTGGTCGTGCCACTGTATTCTAACGTACCTTTCCTCTCTCCATGCTGCCTTTTTCTCTCATTAACAGGGAAAGGTATACTTCCATAATTATTCCTTGTTGGTAGTGCTGTCTGTCTCCAATGTTGTGTTGTGCCTAATATGTGTGATTGTAGTTACAATGAATCATTCTTGTGAGATTATTCGGCCTGTACGACGTGATGCATGTGTACACACAGCTCCAGGTGAATACGTTGCACCTTTTTGCTCAATTCCACCTGCAGAGACTTTGCTTACGTGGCTCGAGACAACCTGACCCAAGTCCTGAAGTGTCACGTGTTCCGCTGCGACTCCCCTGCTAAGAACATAGCCACCAGCCTGCATGAGATGTGCTCCAAGGTCAGAACTCCATTTTCTAATGTTAAAGTGCAACGCCCCTTAGCCTAGAGTCCGGCATTGAAAACGGGTGCTTCGCAGGTTTTATTATGTCTTAATGTTCTGGGTATAATACAGAAGATGCAGGTCAAATTGTGTTGTATTTAACAAATATTTTTATAATAATAATGTCATCTTTTAATTCTCTGATCAATGTGATGTGCGTGACAAATACAATCCTTTCTCCTTCATAACTCCAGCTCAACTCCCTTGGTTACTGTTGCTAGGGAAAACGTTTGCACTGGCATGCAAATAAGGTGTTTTCAATTAGGTTTTCCAAAGGAAATGATAGGTGTATCTTTCTGACCTATCACAGAAATGCAGTATAATGTAGAAATATATTGCAATATGTGTTTGAAAGCTAAAAAAAAAATTGGCGGAGTAAATTGAGCTCACCGATCAATCAGGCAACTCGCATCTTCGTGACACGTGAAGAACAGATATTAACAAATGTATGGAATGTTCTTGAGCAGCAGGAAAGTCAAACTAGGCTATTTTAAGTTGACGTTTAGTTATGATATTGCTAATAATACGGTCTAAATGTTGTGTTTGAAGCACTTTTCAAAAAGTGGTGTGATTTAATAATTTACCACATTATTGACACTTTAACGTGGCTTACTGTTTCATGTCTAACATCATCATTTAAACAGTGTTTGAAGTGATTCCATGAAGTGATCACTGTAATATTGGTCATGCTCTACTAAAGGTTAGTCTGTTGGGTAGGTTTGGGGTCGGGCCGCAGACCTTGTGTCCACGGGTAGGGTCCCAGAACTTATTGGCCATATGTGGGCGGGTTGTCAGGGCATGCAAATCAGACCAGAGCAGGACCCTGCCTTAGCCCCAGTAACCATTCACAACCTCAGGTCCAGGTAACAAAGCTGTATGTTCAGGGCTCCAGACTGCGACCAATCAGTCGCACCAGTGCGACTTGTGGGCCGCCGCTTCACATTTGCAGATGAAATGAAAAATTAGTAGCCTATAATGTAGTACATGATTGTTTTAGCATCAATAATTCAGAACCTCTTTTGGTCTTTTGTTTTGACCCTCAGTCCTAAAAAAATGAATGTTGCTAAAAATAAAGTCTGCAAAATTCAGTAGGTTTCCCCGTGTTGAGTTTGTTTACATAGCATAAAATGCTTGTTGCTAGGCTAAACTATGGAAATAGGGTAAAATAGAATTAACAAACATTTGCTTTTCAGCAGACAGGATAGTTGTATTACAATTGCTGCAGTCTTGTGTAAATAATATAAAGTGAGATTTCAAAATTGTAATGCTCGCATCCGACTGCTTGTGCACATGAATACCGGAGCCGTAGATCACATGGCGCTCTGTCGTGAATGTGAATTTACACGTACTGTAAAGCAAAGATTAAGATGATCATTTTAAAATAATGTGGCTGGAGGAGATGGAGAACCAACTCAGACACAACTGATGAGTGTGCATGTTGAAAAGCACAAGGGCTAATGCAGTAGGCATACAAGTTGTGGTAGAAAGGGAATGTCTTCTGTGTGCGTAATATAGACAGTGCGGCCCATCCATTGTAGTAAACTCGCCATGCTAATTATAATGCAAAAATAAAAACTGGCACAACCAACTCATGTGCTGGTGCGAGCAACTGAGAAGGTTGGTAGCACCAGTGCTAGCGGTAGTCTGGAGCCCTGATGCTGTTACCTTCTCGGAACCAATTGCATCCCAACCGTGCTGGAAAGGTGGATTCCTCCCTCTGTAGTCTCTTCCCAATGTGGTTTTCACCCATGTGTTTTTTATTGAAGTGTTTCCTTGCTCGGGGGAGGAGCATTGTTTGTTCCCATGTGAAATATGGGCCTGTAATGTGATTAAATAGACATTACTATGTTGTTGCTGCTGCTAACTGGCCTGTGTGTGTCCTAAGGAATGATGTAGTGTATCTACTGACAACTTAAGCCGGTCAATCTCTTCCTGTATGTCCCTACTCCTCACCTTTAGATAATGACGGACAGGAAAGCATCCAAGCCAGGGGTGAGCAGGCTCAACTCTGATCCTGGTAAACCTATGGTGATCCCCGTCGAAGGTACAGTTCCATGTTTCTAATATGCAACAGGCAGATGCCGTCACAGATCTCTCATTGCACCCCCATCGCCATTCCTTTGAGTAACTCCCACCAGGCATCCGCTGCTTCAGGGCACCTCTGGCCAAGAAGAGGTCTAACAAAACCCATGAATTCCCACTGCAGTATCCGTTTTAAACGGGGCTAAACAGAGTCACTACTTTTTATTGCGCAACTGATTGTATGGATTGGTTTGTGTGTTTAATGTCATTTCTGCACCTTTCTTGTTTAATGTTGCTGTAAGCCTTAACTTAAGAAGTTTGTGATAGGCGTTAAAGGGTTTTGAATGTTTATCTGTCTTCGTTGTCTAGAGTTTCCTGCTCCCAAAAACGAGCTGTTCCAGAGATTCCACGTGTATTACCTGGGTAACGTGGCTGTGGCTAAGCCAGTCGGTAAGTGCTCTCCCAACGTTCAGTTAGGCTTTTTTCTATTCCCTAACACTGTTTGACAGTTTGTGTCTGCGTGTGTGTATTTCCCAGGTATGGACATGGTGAATGACGCGCTGGAGCAAGCAATGGCTGGCAAAGACAAGCACGCCTGGACTCCTGTCTCTGTCAATATTGCCCCAGCCACTCTCACCATACTTTCCAAACAGGTACAGAAACAGTAAACTTTTAACATGGTACGTGATTCTAATGTTATTGGTATTATAAGACTCCTATTGGGCATACAGCTGGACCTTGCCTGTGCCTGTCTCCATCAGTGGCCACACTGTGAATACACTCCTTTTATTTGACTGCTGCATGCGTATCACTTTCCCCAGACGGAGGAGGTGCTGTCGGAGTGCCGGGTGCGCTTCCTGTCCTTCATGGGCGTGGGCAAGGACGTGCACACGTTTGCCTTTGTCATGGCCGAGGGCCCCAGGGACTTCATGTGCCACATGTTCTGGTGCGAGCCCAACGCAGCCAGCCTCAGTGAGGCGGTGCAGGCTGCATGCATGGTGAGTGAGCACTGGTGGAAACCGCCAGCCAGCCAGCCTCTAATATCATGCAGCCTGATTGTGACCATGATGACACTGGCCTGGTTTAACAGACTCACATTCCAGGCTATGTTTGAGTAGAGCAGGCTCTCAAATGTGGAGAAACCTACACATATGTAAGCAGGGTTGGTATGGTAATCCTTTACAGTTAATAGTTACCATACTAAAATTATAATCAGTAATGTGAGTTTTGGATTCCCTACATTTAATAACTTAATCTGAAAACGTTCCATTCATTTAAATTACTTGATGCCTAAACATTGTTGTTTGAAGTGCATTGGCGGCGCCAAGTCTTTCCATTTTAATGACTAATGAGAATGTTGTTCTCTGTCCACAGCTGCGCTACCAGAAGTGTCTGGACGCGCGGCCCCCGACCCTGGGCTCCTGCCTGCCCACGCCCCCTGCCGACTCCGTGGCCCGCCGCGTCAGAAAGGGGGTCCAGAGCCTGCTGGGCAGTTTGAAGACCTACAGGTCAGGACCCCAGTCCCCCTGAGGAGTAGAGTTTACATGTCACCAACAGCAGCCTCCATCTTGTCCTTAGACTCCTCGTTTTTATTTTTTTAATGTAATTGGCCTTAGAACCGTTCAGCTATCCCCTGCTTGTCTAGTTCTTTTATGCAATGTTTTTTCAGTTTTTATCTTAAGCTACACTCTTTACGAGACTTGGCACCGATCCCTTACTCTGCTCAGATTCTTCGAGTCAAGTTTTCATTTTAGCGTTTAAACAACACTACACTACGAATGTTGAATATGGATGTATTTCACTCTTATCGCAAACGTCAGCATTTGCTCACTGACAACATTCCCTTGCAAGACATGGGCATCCATCTCTTCTCCTCCTCAGTTCACTGGTAGTATTCATTCATTCATCTGAAGAAGGTAGTGCTATTGCTGTCAAGCCTAGTGTTGGATGTCAATATTAATTTGACGTGACATCACCCTGCCTGCACTCTGTCAGTTCCTGCCCAACCCAAGGGCTCGCCACTAGTTGTTTACAGTATATGTAAGGGCCTGGGTGGGGTGCCACATCACATGTGCTCCGTCTTTGCAAGAAATGTATTTTAGTCTTCCAAGGAATCGCACCATTGTCTGTCACACACTGTAGTGAGCAGCCACTGCTTTGAGTCTAGTGGGGGCTTCTCATCCATTCTGCATGAATATTTGCAAGTTTGATGCTCGTGTGCAATAAACCGATTTTCCTATAATGCTTGGTGAAGGCGACCGTTTGGCTGTGCTGTCATCCGTTCACTTGAACCAGAGTCTGTAGACTTGCTGAAACGCTGCCTAAACGACTATGCCACGGTTAAACGTATGGAGAAGCATGTTGTTGGAACAATTGGTAAAAAACACAGTACTCTGGACTTTCCATAGGTGAACGGCAGACAGCCATTTAGCGCCACCACCATGTATTAGTACTGTATACTGTCACCACAAGATGCATGTTTTAATATCTTAGATCTATAACAAGGGGTAATTGGTGCTTGCAGCAGTTTAGTGCTGAAGCCCATTCATGTATCATAGTAGATTCCGTGTGCTCCTGTATGGTAAGCGGAAGGCTGGAATTGATGTGGTGTTTTGTGTTTCTTAGGCATGTCAGTCTAGTATCAGTGTATATCAATTCTAAAATAGCAGCAGTAGTAGCCTTCCCTGTCTTTTTAGACTGAAAATTTGATAGCAGCTTTGTCTCCCTTCCTTCATGTTTTTGGGGTAATGGGTAACTGAAGTTTATTGGTTTTATTTTTCTGCTTACCATGTTTTGATCTGTTTGAGCCCTGGCCACTCCAGGAATGCATTTTGTATTATTTACACACTAATATGTAGTCTGTTGACGCAAGGTCTGCATTTGCTCATTAGATTTAGTTTTTATAAAGACAATACTATATAGTATATATAGTATATGAATTAAGTCAATAGTTGTAATTCATTTTGCTGTGTGTGCGCTTGTACTTTATATTTAGCACAATAGTTTGGCCATATCTATCACATTAAAGAAAGGGCTGTTTGTAAGATTTATAGGAATACTTAATTGCTAGTGCTTGAGACCTCTAAAATGGTTTATTACCAATATTATCAGTTACTTTTGTAAATGTGGGAAATTAAACTATGTATTCAGACCCTTGCGTTTCAAGCCAAAACATACAAATAAAATAATGTACCGGGTCAACTTGTAACATGCCCAGTAGAACAGCTTTTACTCTAATTTGATGTTTGCCTTGTCACATTTATTCAAGGTTTTCAATGGAATCAGACCTAGATAGATAGATAGATATCTTAAATCATGGGTAATTGGGCTGAACTCGATGGGAGTTGATTAGCTCTCATTAATCACGACTGCTATAAAATGTATTTGTCTTTTATTTTATGTTGGCTATGACCAGTTTTGTAGCCATACAAAGGTAAATTGTAATGTGATAATTTGGCTCATACTTCAAAGTAATTGAATGGCTATGTAACTTCATTTAATTGCCTTAAGTCTTACAAATGGCTTCTTAAGAAATATTAATGCTAATTGAAAGTAGGCTGCACTAAATGGTCACAAATGTCATTTTAAATTGTGCTGTGTAACTGTTATTTTCCTCATTATGCTGATAACCACCGCCAGCACTGAGTTTAAGAACACTAGCAGGTTAATATATTTTGATGTAAATTAGGTGTACAAAATATATGTATATAAAAGTCACTGCACAATAAATGTATAAAACACATCATAACCCTTTGTGTAGTCTTCTAATTTATTTGGCTCAGATTAATTATGGGCATGTGCATTTTGGAAATGTGAAGCCTGCTCAATCTTGAACAATTGGATTTCAAAGGGCACCCCTGTATTAGATCCCCTGGAAATGTCTATTGGCAACAGTTGTCCAACCATAGAACTTTTCAGTTTTAAATCGATGGCTTTATCGGTCTTTTCCACCTTTTCTATTAAAATGTAAAAGTAGACACAACCTGTGTAGTTTATCTGCATATGCATTAAACCTGTTTATGCTAGGTTTATTGTATGTGTGTGTGTCACCTTTTCCATTTGTCTCACTGTTGTCCCCAGCTGGGTTCATAAGGGAGTGTGGGCTTCAGCTATTGTTTCCCTTGTAGATGGGTTTGAGATGAAGGGTACAACTTGAATCCTTAGCAGCTAGACAGGCAATAATGGGCTCTATCTCCACAGGAATATCAAACTGGCCTGCCAGCAGGATAGGAATGCAATTGGACAGCTCAAGGCTTTGGCTATAATCGGTTCCTTTTGAAGAGGTAGACCCCGTGCTATCTCTGTGGGTGATTTTTAGCTAGGTGTATGGTAGATGAACCATATATAATGTCCACGACTGAACTGGTTGCATTGGTTGCACTGGTTTAGTCGTGTCTTTGCTGAAATATTAGAGAACTACTGCACTTGAATCATTGAAGAATTAATATACTGTACACTCACCTAAAGGATTATTAGGAACACCTGTTCAATTTCTCATTAATGCAATTATCTAATCAACAATCAC
>JAODTR010079573.1:0-14905 GCA_025399935.1 Amblyopsis rosae | reverse complement strand
ACACACACACACACACACACACACACACACACACACACACACACACACACACACACACACACACACACACAGGCACACTACACTCCAACAAGCGTGAGGACAGGAATCTATTTCATATGGGCCGGGTTATTATTAGTTTGGCAGATATGGCTTCCCATGATGTGGTCCATTTGACGGTTCTCATGTTGATGAGGTCTATGTCATCCAGCCTAGATGTGAACTGAGCCACCTCAGTTTTTACTTCACTATAGCTAGATTTGATGTGAAGTGTGATGGAGATCGTCCGTCCCCCTCGGGGAATCAAACCCCAATCTCCCACGCAGAAAGCGTGGGAAGGACTAGTCTCAGTCTCTTGCGTTCATTAGCACTACGTCACACAAGCAACCTGTGCTGAATGTTTAAAAGACATATAACCCTGTAAGCATGTTAGCACTATCAGGACGTGGGGTAGTAGATTTTGACTGGCTGTTAGCATTGTCACTCACAAAGCTGTATATGTCATTCCGGCGCTACACTAGTGCAATGCTTAATTTATTAAGTTCAGTCTTTCTGTTTATTTTAAGCAGTAGCCATAGCCTATGTATTGAACATATTCACAAGACATGCACACAGCCAGACTTGATAATACCTCTCCTGTCATGTAGGCAGATCTTGATGCAGTTAGCATCCCAGACGTTGACTGTGTCCCAGACGTTTTGAAAGTAACGGCTGGCTCTGCTTGCCAAGGAAGGACTGACTTTGTTTATAGAGGGTCAAAATTACTGGAGGTAGAGATCACCAGACACCATTATTTATTATCTAACATGTTGTTATATAAAGTGTAATTTTAAACTTATTCTGAATGATGGCTGCTTTTGAGGCACACTTTACACATTACCGTACTTAGCCCTTGGCAAGACCAAACTAATGTTTACAATGAACAGGTAGTTCTTGAGTGGGAGGTAAACATTAATTTACAGGGACAGTGTATGATTATGAATGGTATAGATGACTTATTATTAAATAGTAGCATCACGTTCCTCAGAAGCAATTTGCTAACTCAAATCTGATAACCTCGGACCAGACATTTTAAACATTGTTTTGACATGTTGCTGATGTTTAAAACTGACTAGTTCAAGCTACACAGATCTGACAATTCCAGTTTATTTTCCAGTTGCTGAATTTACACTTGGCCACAAACTATGTTTTTGATGTCACTATTGTTGTGACTTGAACATTTCCAGACATGAATAAGGGTTATGTCAAAACGTGTTAACAGTGGATCAAACCATAATGTTGGCATCCTGTGTCTTGTCAGCTGGTCTGCATACAAATATACTAATAATTAAATATGCCTTAAACGCACATTCATATGTTTGACTTTTTAATCATTATGTTAATTGTGACCCCCAACTGCTCCCGGTGGTTGGTCGCGCCTTGCATGGCAGCAATCGCCATCGGTGTATGAATGCGTGTGTGAATGGGTGAGTGTGAGGCAATACTGTCCAGCGCTTTGAATGGCCGGAAGGTTAGAAAAGCGCTATATAAATGCAGTCCATTTAGCATTTACCATTTAATCAATGACATTTTAATTACGTTGCTTCATAAATGTAAAGAAACCATCACAAATCATTGTTTAGCTCTTTAAAATACGATATTACCCCTCCAAAACAACATTATGCTTCTTAACACATCATATATCTGTTCAAAGTGAGGATTGTGCATTACAACTTTATGCAAGAAAAATCTTTCCCTTAAACCTAAAACCAAGGCAAAACAAACAGAAAGCGACACAATGGCTAAGCCTGCACCCAGGGTGTATGACCTGCACAGTACATTAGCATGAGTTTGAATATTTTACTGTATGCGTACTGGAGCTGCGCGTTAGCATAAAGCTTTGAAGTCCATTGTCGAAGAAAAGGACTAGGATAAACATATTTACTCAGCCCTTCTCCACCTTTGGCTCTAAGAAACATGCTGATTCTTTACTTGTGGAGGGAAATGCAGTTTTGCCAGTTTATGAAGCAGGATAATTGTGCCAGTTTAGGCGCCTTCTCACCATCAATAGACAATTTAAGATGACAACAGATGCTGCTTGTACAATACAATACAGTACAATACAATACAATACAATAGCCTCTGACAATGTGGAATTACAGCACCCTCAGCTGAAAAGCAGCTTGCTCCTGGGAATGCTGTAGTAGCACATATTGACTAAAAACATTGATTCCTGTAAAAAGATGTAGCGAGCTAGCATCTGGAATGACACTGTCACTCTTGTGTCTCTCCAACCAGTTGAGAAATAAATGCACATCGGTGGATGGATGGGTGAAATGTTGGGAGGGAAATGATTTATCCACGGACATACGTGATACATGAGCACTCTCTAAAACCACATAGCCTCTGAGGAGCTCAGATGAGTCTGTAGCAGTGTCCATGACCGCTCTTTCATACGCATGGCCGTTTGCTGAGTCTGCGGAACGGCAGTCAGGGAGAGAGCTGCAGGTGAAAGATGAGACGTCTTAGGAGGGATGCATCAGCCACTGATGGAGTGACACATGAGAGAGAGTGAGAGAGAGAGATAAAGAAGAACAAAGACAGCCACACATTGGTGAGTGTTGACCTTCTGAGAAGCAGGAGGTTTTAGCCGAGCCCAGCCTAGCCCAGTCCCGCTCGTATGAGTCCAGTCACACTAGATGGGAACAGGAAATGTTGCAACATGCAGGCGTGTGAGAAAAAATGCACTTTCAATGTGAATGTATATTTCCAAGCTGCACTTCAACATCATTTATCAATCAGTCACGCCAAAACTTGTTAGTCGCAGATATTATAAAGAGAACATACAGTACTGTGTGAACACTTAGGTTGGTATCACATTCATCTGAGTCCATGGTTCCATAATATAGTTTTGGCATTGCTATAGGCTACCATACTGTAGCTATGTTCTCATTGCTCAAAACCATGTCTTAGATAATATAGTGAAAAGAAAATGAAGACTACTAAAAGAGAAGCGTAAAAAATATAGATGTTCCCATTGGTTGCCTCAGATGTATTGAAATCGCAACATGATTTACAGTATAATATAATATCTTCCCACTGGCTCCAGAAAAAGTATAACATTTTATAATCTGCTACAGGTATACATATGCATTACATTGAATTTCCAGCATGACGCATGTTTGATATGAAATATGTTACCTTGTAGACTATTGCTATCTTAGTTTCTTAACTACATCCACGAGTCACATTTCACAGAAATTATCAAGCCATGCTGTCGGACATCAAACAAGCAACATGAAAGTGATTTGGAGAGAATTACAATAGCCTTGTGATGGTTTCAGACAAGTAGGCCTAATAGCCCGCCACTGCCCATGTCAAGCAGATGTGACTGTCAAGATTATAGGGACACTTAGTGGGTACAATCCATCTTTAAACATTGTAGTGACTCATTGGATGAAAATAGCAGGATGCAGTGATGAGCCGATTATCATCAGAAGATCTCATATCCTTTTCCTTCTACTAATGGGGTTTCCTGATAACTGACACACATGTATGACCCATCATGTGGAGATGTGGGTGACAAGACATCAGAGGTCAAACTTTAATTACCTATAATGGACATGCATTTAAATGAAACTGGTATGGTTAGATTCTTCTCTATTAGAATAGGTTTCGGAAATGTCTTCAGCTCTTTAATCGTGAGTGAAATATAAGTACTTCTTAAAACAATGAAATAAACGTGAACTTGGCAGTTCTGTATCAAAATGTATTTTTCCCATTTCCCAACAGATTGTACAGGAACCCTCCTTGTGAGGGACATTATATGAAGTTGCCTTGAGTCATTCTAAGGCTTCATCTCACATTTTGATTATTTGCATTTACATGTATGGCATTTGGCAGACGCTTTTATCCAGCGATGTAGTACATTTGTCAATAGTTGGACGTCATCCACCAGCAATTGTAAGCAACCAATATTATATAAGAATAGTTATAGCATTTTGTCACATCAATATTTAATTAAATAATCCAACAAAGTTCCTAGTGGCCTGAATAATAAAGTGCCTAATACGTAAGTGCTAAATACACAAGTGCAGAAGATTTATATATTTTTTTACATTTTGTATTTATTTATTTTGTAAGGTGGAAAAAGAAACATTTGAGTAAGAAACAGAAAAATAATTATGATGTGCTATATGTGCTAGCTAGCTGGTCTCGAAACTCTATATACTGTAAGATGGGGTGGCCTTAGAAGTTAAATAACAAGCTTTTACATGTTTTCATTTCTGGAATATAGGCCTACCAAAACATAAGTGGCAGTGCTGGTGTGTGTGTGTGTGTGTGTGTGTGTGTGTGGGGGGGGGGGGGATTATTGGGACTATCTTAAATATGTTACTACTTGCCCTTCAGATGTGGTCATGCTTGTATGTTTATAATTCAAGTTCTCCTTCAAGGGACCAACAAAAAAAAGAGAAACCACAATGGATTCAGAAGAGAGCAAGTTTTCAGTATCTCAGATATACAGTATACAGGTGGGTGGACTGGATTTCCCCCCAGTGCAACAAGAGCCTCTTCATCAAACAAAGGCCTCTCCTGTGCTATAGACGTTTACCTCGGGCTGTAAAGCGCTCTTTTTCAAAAGGAGGAGGGAGAACCCCGTAGCAGGTGCACAGCTTACATCCCTCCATCCTTAGAATCACAAGGTCTCTATCAGTTCTTTGTACTAGTACTGGATGTACGCCCATGACCGCTATGAGTCCGATCCCACCACACACACACGCGCGCACGCACGCACACACACACACACACACTCTCACCGTCCGTCCCAGCTGAGCTAGATTGCCCTCTCATATGTACGCTGCCCACGGATTCTGGAAAAGCACTCACATCCTCCTCAACTGGGGTTGGACAAGAAGCCATTAGCTAATGAAATCCCTTGGTTTTAGTCATATCAAGGGATGCTTAATACTGCACACAGCACATCAAAGGGTCTTTGATGGTCATTGTGGCTTTCTTGTCCCTGGAGACCATACCGTAGGTTGAGGATCCAGTAGTCACAATGCTATAAGACATAAAAGCAATATCTAATTTCCTAATCTGAGATGTTCCTTTAACATAGTATATCCCCATCTAAAATATAGTGTTTCTTTACATCTAGATGCAGCATCTGAATAATAGTTTTGAACTCCTCACTCATGACCTCATGACCACTGAGTCATCACTGGTCATGAGTCAAAAGTGTCTAAAATGTCATGAAATCGCCACCTCTCATTAGCAGTTTGTTGTTGGCAGTGGCTGAGGTCGGAAGGGAATGTCCCATTGGGCCCTGCCATCATAATGGCCAAAAACAGATTACGCCATTAGACATGACCACATTCTAACATTTCTATTAGCAGGAAGAACAGCATAAATAATAAATAACTTTAAGTTAATGTTTTCTAAATAGTTCCTAATAGGTTACACTGTGCTCCTAATTGTGGATTGATATTATCTGTGGATTACATCATATTATTTTTAATATAATTTATAATTTGCACTAGTATACTCTATATGTAGTGAGTACCACACTTCATGTGCATGTAAAAGTGTTTTCTTTTTAAAGATATATCATGACATCAGTTATTTATAGTTATCTATATTAGTGTTTATTTCTGATAGATATCATACAGTGAAGTTGTATTTTCAACTGACATGGATTTGTAAGAGAAATCCCCCCCCCCACACACACACACACACACAACAACAAAGTGTGCTAGGTTCACACTGATTAAAAGCAATGCTTTCTAGGAATCGTGACTGGTCAGCACCACTGTGCGAGGCTTTCTAATGAGGATTTCCTTCAGACATGAGGCCCGTTAAAACGTGTAAAACAAAACACAGCTGGAATGCCCTCTGCTGTAAGTCCATAGTCCAAGTCAACGGCGAAGGCAGTAATATCTCATGTCTGTTTAAAACAATAAGGATGAAGGAATATACTGCAGGTGGATTGAACAATAATAAAAGGTGGAGGTGAATATATAGAAAAATGTATAAATGGAAAGTAGTGTTAGTATAGTATTTTATATTGCTCAAGTGTCATTTAGCTATACACTGATATATCCTTAATTGCCCACAAGGGTATGTCAGATAACATGATAAAGCTGATATTTGCCATAGTTTGCATATATACATTCTGGGAAAATAAACTATAACATAAGATCAACTCTGATATAAATTACATTTGTTTGATTTAGATGGCAAAACATGAGGCTTTTTTTCTGTACCAACTTTTTAATTAGACAGTAACATGTTCCAACAAAAGAAAGAGCACAGATCGCTTGATTTCAACGTGATTAAATCCTGTGAATAATGTATCCACATTTGATCTTGAGCTTGTTGAAGATTAAGTGTGTTCTCGCACTGCTCTCACTGCTCAAATCAAGTATAATCATTTTACTCATGCAGGACCAAATCACAACTCATGGAAGATTGCAGACAAACTGTAGTGCTGCCCGTTTTCCTCTTATAGTATGTCAACAGTAATCTATTTAATAGACAAATAAACAGGCAATTAACAATTGCATTAGCTCTATGTTCTACCTTGAGATCTAATGAGCTCAAGATCTTTCTATCTTGAAAAATTATAAAATTTCATTAGGCATAATCTTTTACATGTTGAAATCCTCATATTTACAACTGCTATCCAGAAGGCATCATGGGGGGGGGGGGGGGGGTGCACCTAGATAAAGATGATAGAAATCTGGCCAGTTAGGCTGTTGCCCTGTTGCTTATTAAGATGTCTCTTCCAGCTTCTTGTCTGCTTGTCTGTCTGCTGCTGCATTACTACACCTGGTTTCACGCGAGGCTGCGCTTTCAGACCACTGCGTCTCCTCCGAGACACTAGTGACCCCGACAAGAGCCATATATCTTGAAATAGACATGCTTTAAAGGCTTAGGCCCTGGCTTGCTGGCTCTGGGGCAGTATGCCGCTGCCACTGTGTTAATTACTGCCCCCTTCTTAGGAGGGGGGAACGACCTCTGCTAAATTAAGACCACTCCTCCAGGAATGGGATTCATGACACATTCTGACCTCCACTCTGCTGTACACACATCCCTCACATGCTTGCCATACAACCCCATAGTATGGTAACATGTGCAAGTGGATACAGATCATTACAATCTGAATAGACAGGATTTTATTGCACTTAAAGCTTTTAATTTTACTTTTAATTACTATAAGTAGTAGTGCGACGTCTCTTACCAAGCCCATGTGAAACCAACATGAGATGCTATTGGTAGATTTTTATTTCATCTCCGTCGATAAACCCTAATTTCTGAAATTACAGTACAATGCAATACGTCTGGAAATGTTTAATTGAAACCCGTTTGTACAGACAATATGCAAAATTGTCTTTAAAAATGGTCTTTAAACCCATGATGCAAATGCATTATAAGGTGATGCTTATAAAACATCACCTACACATGCAAAAAAGCCAAATAATGTCTGCAACAGTTTGTGTAATCCGGGGGGACTGGATATAATCATGTGAACTTCATTCACCCCAAAACTCCCTTTAAGCATATGCTTGGAAAAGGCTGAGGGTCTGGTGATGTTTGTCAGAGGAGACATGAGGCAATACTGTTACACCCTTATAAAACAAGCTGAGCACTGAACAGAGAGAATGTGTGTTAACCAGGCCGAGTAAATAGCAAACACATGGCAAACCAAATGTTCTGCAAATTGTTTAATTAATACAGAGGAGTTGAGAAGATTAAAAAAAGTATGATTTGGATGGGAATTATTATATTATTCATTCATGTGTGTGGGAGTATTTCATTCTACGAAAATGTTTATCCTAGAATTAAAGCTCCTTCCTATATTTCCTATACTCACTGTATATCACTGTAGTGATAGTGTCGGTGTCCATGATGACGTCCCTACAAACTCTACAGATATTGGATCTTATCTGACCTACTTGAATGATGATTCATTTTCTGGTGTCCGTCCATACATACACGAACACACGCACACACATGCACATGCACATCCATCCACCCATCCATCCATGTATGTCATGGGGTGACATCAGGGGTTAGCAAAACAAACTTTTCTGTTAAAACTTCCTCCAGTAGCTCCAGCAACCCAAAACACTCCCAGACCAGCTTGGAGATTTAACCGCACCCGCTCTGCCACAGCCTAAAAAGGGAGGTTTATGTACTGACAAATCTGTAAGGAACTGACCAGTGCTATCGCAAGCAAGTACGGTGATGTTACAGAGCTTTTTTCTACACCTTTATGAATGTTTAACTTTAGCCATCTAACCTGCACTGTAAGGCAGAGAAAACATAGCAAAGATTATTTCCAGACTTATATAGTCATACTCTATCTACCGGATAGAAGACTGGATTGTACCCTATCCAATTATTATTTCAAAATCTTTACACTCAGAACAAAAGGGAAAGAGAGAGTGCTATAGGCTAATGGACAGCATCCCACATGCAATGAAGCACAGCTTAATCATAGTCTAGACGGGCAATGTGGAGCTGGATCGTTTTATGAAATCAACCAGCCACAGCACAGGATAGGCATTTTGAGCCACTTCCGAAGACACATCGTACATACAGTGTCCTGCATGGGAAAAGTGTGAATTTGAAGGATGCACCATAGTAGTTCTCATCACATAATGGTAGACCTATACCATATTTTATACCCATACTGCATTAATGAGGGTGAAAACAGTAGCCTGTTTTATTGTAAATCAGTTGCCGTTTAATCTTCTATCTATGTCTAATCAAGCATAAATGCTTTTGATGATTGTCCCAGACTGAATGACATAAGATGAATTTAGTTTTTTCGATGGCATTGTGAAGACCATATTCTTTGTCAGTCATATCATAATCATAGGCTGTTGATATGTAATCAATAAGCCTCATCCAGTCAATGGTGAACAACGTGATAAATGTTGTGGACAACAGTACCATATCATGGCAGAATTTTGACATATAGGACCAAATCAAAGGATCACAGGACTACTAATATAGTATAAAGAGTATATGGCCTGTAGCTACACCCTTTATTTTCCACTTAGCCTATATATTGCAATGGCCTCAACGAGCGAGAGAAATAGAGGCTCTAATGCAATTGAAATACTTGCATGGAGTTCTTTTACCCTCTAGTGGCAGACCTTTGTAAATTACAAACACTTGTAAGTTGTTTGGTTTCAAGGTTTTATGGTATCCATGAAAAAAACAAAAAAAATCTAGAGAGGTAGGCTACACTATGAATAACTTTACTTCTGTCCACAGTCGACCTACCTATGTCTTTCTAGGCTATTTCTATTTATTCAATGGTATTTGTGGTTATCGACAGCATAAAAGTGTTATTTGCTCTAATTGCCTAGCCTTAAAAGGGACAGATTTATCAGTATAAACAAATGTGGCCAAATAATATAATCACGCGTAAAATACTCAAAATGTATTTGAACGCCGATATAGCGCCATCTGGTGTAATTTGAATGCAATAGTCTATTTCTACTGTATAGTCTGCTGTATGAAATGTACAATTTAAAATATCTCGTCGTTTTGAATGGAATTTGAAGAAGGCCTAATACGTCACGAGTCACAACGTAGGCTAAATTATTTAAGAATAAATTATAGACTAATACATTACGATTGACACTTTGTGGATGAATGGTTGGTAGCATTTGCCTAGCTAGCCCTAGCATAATCTGCAACCCTCAACCCGTCAAATTAACAGTTATGTAGTAAGAGCTGTAACCAGGGAAATAATTGCTATTTGGGGAAATGTACTAAGTCAGACACATTCCTCCTTTACTTGGAGCGTTGAGGAGGAGCTCGGTTGTTTATTCATTCACGTCACCTCTCGTTCCTTTCCTTCCTTCCTGCTACACACAACGGGGATCCACCGTTGTAACTGTTTTCCCAAATAAAAAAGAATCACAGTCAGGTCGCCACCATAAACCGATTTTGGAATCAGGTGAGCTATTTTTTTTTATTGGCATGGATGCAAAGAATGCACTGTTTAGCTGAGCATTGACTTATCCTGCCCGGCGAGGCGAGGGATTCCTCCCGTAACTTATCAAATTCCTCTTGACCAGCGCCGAAAATACGCCTTGCAGTTTCTGGATCATATGACGTTCTGACCGGGCACACTTCTCGTATTTTCGTGATGTACTGACAACATATGATCGATGTAGGTCAGAAACTACAGTCAAAATGTCGTCTTTTCTTTTTTACTTCCACATTCTCTCGTGCCACACACAGACGGCGTCGCAAGGGGGTGTCATGCCGAATTGTCCATCCGCAGAAATGGTTTCTTTGCCTACTAATTGCAACCGTTAGAAAACTGTCAGTAACACTACGTCTTAATATTAGCATGCGTGTTTGATGTGTTGCGCTTTTAATCATTATTTGCTAATTGCATAATTTCCTTAGCCTAGGCTATACTGTTACCATGCTAGTCACCATTGCAGACATCCATAACAACTTGTTAATTTGAGTAGCATATAGTAGGCTGTTAATGGATGGGACCAATGGATGAGACCAAGTGTGAAGAAACACCACTTAAGACAATTGCCGATTTTGTCTTATTGAATAACAATAGTGATTTAGATAAAGGCACATTTTCGGCGTAGGGAACAATTTCGGCACGACAGGTGGATGGAGAGAATAGGAAAGAGACGCATAAAGGAGTATGGGGCTACAACAGGCCACATTCTCCCATTTCTGTCCATCACAAATGTATGTCCCGTGATGCGAATAGAGATCAGAGGTAAAGCTTTCGTGCGCATGCTCGTCTTTAATGCTATAAAGTTTTACCGTTAAAGTTCTCCGGCCGTTTTGAAGAGAGAGAGAGAGCACATGTTCAGGACAATATCACAACAGTGAGCAGAATGTCCATAACAGTAGGGACTGATCGCCTCTACCTGACAGTCAAGTTGTCCAGAATGCATCCAGGGGCAGGTTTGCAGAGCTCTTGACTTTGCGGCAGGTGTGATGGAGATCGTCCGTCCGTCCGTCTCGGGGAATCGAACCCCGATCTCCCACGCAGAGAGCGGACGCTCCTACAAGGCAGGCCAAAAACCCATGGGTCCTGGCCTGCGTCGCCAGAGCGTCCTATGCGGTGTCGGAGAGTGAGGAATAACACCGCACCGCTACCTGCTGGCCACCGTTACACAGGCTACTTTGACACAGCATTGGGAAGATGCAGTGCAGCAGTTCATCTATTGCCTGGGCTTTAGGCTATGTGTCACAAAAAGGCTACCATCACCTGCCGGTCAAGAGTGTACTGTATTGATATCGGCCCTTCAGGCGGGTCGTATCGATACTCAGCTATTGTAGGCCTAATAATCACTGTATTATGATAGCCTATCAGAGATTGAGGAGCCATTGGCTGCTCTTGTTATGTAATTGAGTGGAGCTATATTTTAAGAGTGGCTGAAAAGTTGTGTTCCACAACCCATATCCTATCGTTTTATGAAATGCCATTCCTAATAGAGCATAGAAATAAAATACAAAATCTGTGAAATGTAACATATACTGTGGGTAGCCCTCTGTCTATGCAGAGCTGTACAAAATCACATAGCCTGGGTGAGGATTCAGACCATTGTGAGACAGGTTCATTTAATGCTCAGGGGATTTGTGCACTTTAAATAATGGGTGTACATATTAAATAAATATTTTAAAAGTGTTAGTGGTATTTTCTATTGTGCTTGTGATTTGAATTTTTAATTTTACTCAAATGTGATATAAATTGTGTGACCCCACATTATTCTGATAGTATTGGAATGTATGGAATCCATGGCTTCCCTAAAGCCATCATGGCATGTTGTATGGATCATAAGTCCAAGCTTAATTTGAAACAGATGTGCTAAAGTTATAAATGTGACGTGATAAAGTTGTCTGACTCTCAATCTCAATCTGCTGTTGAATGCAAGCCAGGTAACGTAGATCAGCACCATAGTGTGTAGATAAATGATCAAACTCTCCCTGACATCAACCATAGGTTTTCTCAAGAACTGGTTGGAAGTTGAATATTTTCAATTGGTTTTATATGTTATATAAAAATTCACCTCCCATGCAGTTGTCATGCATGTGGAAACTAGCTGAAGAGAACAAAACAATCTTTGTACATGTTTTTTATTTATATATTTTATTTAGTTTGACTCTATTTTGTGGCCATCCTCAAGTGGCCATTGGAGGAACTGCAGATTTTGGTACTTAACATTTTTAAGCACTAGAGGTTCCTGCTTAAGCAGCACACGAAAAAAAAACAAAAAAAAACCAACTTTTAATTGTGCTTGATTTATCTCGCAGTTTTTGGGAAATTATCTAAAAAATATTTGGAAATACACCGCTTTTATGTTACGATGAAGAGGGATTGTTTTTTCTTAAGGGATTATAGGATAATTGTAAACTGGTTTTTCTGCATACTAGCTTAGGCCTATAATGTATTCCGCTGCTGCCTTTATCATAACTAAAGGGACGCTGGAATATGGCTTGGGTAAAAAGGTTTAGAACAGAAGAAGATGGTGTCAGCACATTGCAGCGCTCTGCTCTGCTGCAGGCAGGGTTAAAAAATAAAGAGAGACAGAGATGGGATGATGTTTCTGGAAAAACAAAGGCCTAATGTTTAGGGCCTGTTGGTTATATGCCTGCTGAATGACATTTGTGTATTTTCATATGCTTTAGCTGCTAATGCCTACTGGGAATGTAAATGCTCTGCCTGAATTGTTCAAATAAATGTGTGGTTTGGTTTGAATTAGGAATTTGCTCTCTTTGTTATCACAGTTTCCATTAGAGTAGTTTGTTCGATGGTAGTCAGTGATATATCAGTTGATTACATGGTATAATGAGATCGCAATTTTTTACAATGATTGTATTCATAACAACCTTCAATTACCTTCTTCGTAGGGTCTGAATGCATTGACACATCAGTCCTTGTCATGGTTGACAATCGACATCAGCGACAGTGCAATGCATCTATAATTCTTTTTAATTTATTTTAATTTTATCTGGTGTACTACACATTCTCCCTAGTAGAGCCTCTTTGCTCTTTGAAGTTACAAGTGTAACAATGAAGTCGTTGGTCTGTGGAGTTAAACAGGCTCACCAATATTCTTGCAACGGCCATTTGAGTAAAATAACTAGAATGTTCAGATGCCAACACTTTCAGAGATTGAAGTTGTAGTGCATGACTGGAATTGCTACTAACCTGTAAGACAAATGCTTTGTACAACATTATATGCGTGGGCTGCCGTACCTTTAGCTGTGTGTCTGTATCTTTTACTGTGTCAGCATTTGCCTCTACTTGCTCTGAGAGGAAGAGAGAATGTCCAGGCAGCCATGAATGTGGCTTCCATATCACTATAAGCTCAGCAAGCATGTGCAGTATTTCAAATAGGTTTTTGGAATTGGATGGTTAAAATGTTGTCAGCGTCAGTTCTGTAGGATTCAGATTTGGCTTGGACATGGCCGTCACTGGCCGGTGTCGGGCTTGCATTTCCTGCCTGTGCAGACCAGAGAGTTTAGCTGTCAATAGGTAAAGCCTTGCTACAGAGTTTTCTCTCTCTCTCTGAAGGAAATGGTTTGCTTTTGACTCTTGCTCTCTCTTGCTTTACAAGCCTAGGGGATTCTGACTTGTTTTAATGCACATTTGCTAAAACATGGCTTATTGGCTTATGGGAGGTATTATCAAATGGATTTCACCTGACAATCTCAACGTTACCACTTCCTATTCCAATATAAAATACTGTAAAACATATGCTCTTTATTGGGCTACCATCGGCAATCAGTGGTTTGTTTCGTATTAGGTCACAGAAGTAGGGAGGAACAGTAGGCCTATATCTTGAGTTTTGTTGTTGTAAATCGCTGCCCTGAATGTGTGCAAGTTGTAAATAGATGACGTGATTCCAATATGTAATGCTTATTAAGTGGGAGACATTCTTGTCACATTTTGTCGAGCTGTTGGTCCTGCTAAATAGTGTCTCTGCCATCTCTTGTGGTGCGAAGTTGCTGCTAGCTGTCTGACAAGTTGGCTTCAATTTGTCTATATTCCAAGTTCCAGACAAAACAAATGCATAGAAGAGATCAGCAGGAACTTCTGCTGCCATTTAACTGAATGCCTTAATACATGTCCAGTCAGTTGTACATTTTTTTATCATCATCATTATTATTATTATTATTATTATTATTGTAATTAAAATCCTTTCCTCTGTAATCTGCTTTCTCAACCTTTCTGTTGTTAGTCTCCTTCTTTCATTGTGTCTACAAGACAAACCTTTTTCTGGCCAACTAATTAACCATAATCAATGTTGGTCAGCGGTGCTCATCTTTCTTCACAAGGCTAACTGCCACATTCCAGCATACTGTATAGTGGGCTGTAAAGTAAGGGTAGGGTTCATCATGCCCTCTTGATTGTAATGTTAGCTGTGCACAACTGCACAATGCACATATGTGCATGCTTATGGGTTTCAAGCACGCCTACGCTGGTGTAGTTTACGTCTGTGGCCCATATTGCTGTCCATTTGTTTACTCTCATTGGTTTGCCACAGTATTCTCCTGGTTCTCTTTTCTGTGTGTCTTTATTCAGCTTTGCCTCTCGGTTTTACGCCAGCTCTGTTTTTTTTGTGACTCTGCATTTGTCTTGACAGCGGAGCACTTGGCCATGGTGATGGAGGATGCTCTGTTCCAAAGGCCGTACGGGGGTGGCATGTGTTTAGCTGTTGCACAGCTGTGTGGATGTCGGTACACTGCTGGAGACTGTAGAGACGGCAGACTATTTAAATTGTCAGTTTAATTAGCACTTCTTTATCAGAGCCATGGAGATAGATAGATAGAGATATATATATATATATATATCCATCCTCATCCGCTTATCCAGAGTCGGGTCGCGGGGGCAGCAGCTCCAGCAGGGGACCCCAAACTTCCC
>JAODTR010079562.1:0-37078 GCA_025399935.1 Amblyopsis rosae | reverse complement strand
TAATTTTTTTTTATAATCATATACCGGTATTTCTAACCTTGGAGTTATACATAAAACATAGGTCCAACTTCTGAACGAGTGCTGGTGTCTCCTTTACTAGTACATGAAGCTCAGAGAGATACTGGACAACAAGAACAGCTGTGAGATCTTTGAGGATGAGAAGGAGGTCCTGTGGAAACTGCGTGAGGATATCAGAGAGCTCTATCCCGAGAACCTGTCCAAGCTGCTCCTCATCACCAAGTGGAACAAGCACGAGGATGTCGTGCAGGTGTGTCAGAACCACTAGTACCTATGATATTATGATTATTTTAGCCGCTTACATATGATACCCATCAATGTATAGGATAAAACCAAAATGGGATAGATTAAATGTTAAAGTTCACACTCGTCTAACACAAGCGAGAATCTCCGGTTCAACACACTAGTGCCAATAGCTGCAGTTCCTCTAATATCCACTTGAGGCTGGCTTCAAAAGGGAGTCAATCCCAATTAGTCTCAGCCTTTTCCGTTCATTAGCACTACATCACGTAAGCAACTCTGTGCTGAACGTCTGATGCATATACCGTCGTAAGCTCGACACGGTCCTCTCGGACTTTCGTGAAGTGACGCTGTCGATTTCCATTGGCTGTTAGCATTGTCACACACAAGTATGTCTCTGTAATTTCCGGTGAAACGACTGCGCAGTGCTTTAGTTACTAATTTAAAATTAAACATTTATTTTAATCAATAACAGTAGCCAACATATTTTACAGATTTACAAAACCGCAACTGGACAAAGTCTTGTTTAGTTTTCCTCATTGAAAGTTTAAAGTCCCACTTGGTCATTGAGTGACGTAGTTGGTCGTCGTGCATGTCAATCAAAATACCTTGCTTGTCAAGTAGGCGGGTACTGCTGCAGTTAGCCAGCAGTGATTCCCAGACTTTACTTATGTGAAGGCTGGCTCTGTGAGACTAATCCCCATAGACTCCCACGTTAATATGTCCTATTTACATCTGAAATAAGCATGTTTACAGCCTGTTAAAAATAAAACAGCAGTTTTGGTCTCTAATATCTAATCTCCTCATCCATGACAACTGTACAGGGGGGTGAATTGTTAGTTAAAAATATATTAACAATATAATGTTATGCTAGTCGCTAATCAACATCTCCTCATCCTCAGATGGTGAATCTGCTGAGGATATGGCCTGAACTCCCCGCCCTTCATGCTCTAGAGCTCCTAGACTACAGTTTCCCAGACCCAGCAGTTCGTGCGTTCACTATCAGATGCCTCAGAAAGCTCAGGTATAAACTTTGCACTTTGCACCACCCCTTATGACATCGCTAGTATCATTTTGTGGAGGGTACTACCGGTACATGCATTGCATTTATTGTTAAAGGTGGTGGGATTGCAGAGTTGCATCGAGCGCTACTGTAGCTATAAAAAAAAAATATTATTACCTTGCAGTCGTTTCCCCCTTTTACCCGGCAAAGTGGACTTGCGTCTGTGGTATATCGTCTGTGGCACTTCTAACAAATTACACCAAATCTTTATACAGTCCTATTTTTGTAATGAAACGGTAGAATACCTACTTTGTTGGTTTGTTTGTCCACAGTGACGATGAACTTTTACAGTACCTGCTGCAGTTGGTACAGGTGCTCAAGTACGAGTCCTATCTGGACTGTGACCTGAGCACCTTCCTGCTGGAGAGGGCTCTGTCCAATAAGACGATTGGACACTTCTTCTTCTGGCACCTCAGGTAAGAGGCTTTCCAGTAGACAAACGTTTTTAGATCAGACGCCTTCAACGTTTCTCGGGCCAAGGATCCCTTGGCTGATAGGGGGTCCCTGTGCTGCTGTGTTTCTATCACACATGGTAGAAAATATTTAGTTGCCGGGCCAACAATAATGTGTAGGGGGGCCTATAGTGCCATGTATAAGATTAGGCCATTAACTGCCATTACAGTAATTTATACAGATTTATATATTTATGACACAGGCATTTAAATATTTGGAAGAAAATAAGTTTGGGATAAAATATTTTGGAGGACACCCTGCAGTACCTTCGAGGACCCCCTAGGGGTCCCGGACCCTGTTGAAGACCTCTGGTATAGAATATATTTCCATGGCTGAAATGGACATTTTGACTTCTTTGACTTTACTTTTTCTTACTTTTTTTTGGTCATTGAAGGTCAGAGATGCATGTGGCTTCTGTGAGTTTGCGTTTTGGTCTGATTTTGGAGGCCTACTGCAGGGGTAACATCTATCACATTAAGAGCCTAACCAAACAGGTAAACCTGCTGCTTCTACCAGCATCTGAAAAGGATGTTGTTGTTGTTGTTGTTTTGCTTGTACCAGACTCTTAGTTTTGTCCTCCCCGCCCCTCCCCCGTCCCCACCCAGAATGAGGCTTTGAGCAAGATGAAGTCCCTGAGCGACTTCGTAAAGTCGGGTTCCCAGAAGATGACGGCCGACGACCTTAAAGTGTGCATCAAGCAGGACTCCTACCTGGAGGCTCTGTCAGATCTTCTGTCACCGCTGAACCCCAGCGTCATTCTCAATGACATCTGGTTGGTGCCAGGCAGGCATTCACAGAATGCACCGATGCCAAGCCCCGCCCCCTTTCTCCTGTCCAACCTAGACCACTGGCTACTAGTTATATACTCAATGTATGTATGTATGTATGTATGTATATATATAATGGGCAATGGTGTGGTGAAATCCTTGGACCTCCCCATTGACTTGCATGGAACGCTGAGTCGTTCTGGTCTGCATAAAGGGTGACACGAATGCAGAAGTACCGTCCGTTGGTACCTCTCCGTTAAATTACATCCTCTCTGGGAAAACAGACAGTTGAAAGAGGAGGTTAAAACTATTTAAACAATGCTCAACTGTTATTGGAGGACGGGTGAAAAGGGGGCGCAGCTTGGGATTAGTCAATTAATTACAGTACAGACTTTGGGGTTCCAGACTAATGGTGTGTGCAAAACGCTTTGTGCCGTTGCAGTGCGGACAGATGCAGGTTCATGAACTCTAAGATGAAGCCCCTCTGGTTGATGTACAGGAACCAGTGGCAGGGAGACATGGTGGGAATTATTTTCAAGAATGGAGATGGTGAGATGTGCACACACACACACACACACACACACACACACACACACACACACATATACATACACACACACACACACACACACGAAGACCTACATCCACACATAAACAAACACACACACCTACGCTCACACATAAACACGCACACATAAACACACGCACATTCACACCCACCCACACATACGCCCACACATAAACACACACACATTCACACCCACCCACCCACACATTCACACTCACACATTCACACTCACACATAAACACCCACACATAAACACCCACACACATAAACGGTGCTATTTTTAAACAGCTTGTCTCGTGGGCCAACACTCACTAGAGAACACAGACCGATTGTACTTTTTGTCTTTTTCGCTTTGTATTTCTGTTTCCCCTCGGGGAAGCGGGGCTCAAGGCCAACGCCCACTGAAGGCGTCGACGGGCGTCAAGAGGCACCAGAGTTTTAGAACTAGTTGTTTTTAACGGGGCAACGCCCGCCGGCGGCATCTGACGCTCGTGGACTGCCTGACGCCTGCCGACGTTTAGAACGCGGTTCGGTTTCGACCGTTGCATTCCTCGACGCACCGCCGGACGCGGCCAGCAGGTGGCGGCCTTAACAGTGTCGTCTCACTCCCAGATCTGCGGCAAGACATGCTGACCCTGCAGATGATCCAGCTCATGGAGAACCTGTGGAAGACGGAGGGCCTCGATCTCAGGTATGACCCGCTGCCGTCACTGCCCGCCACATTGCAGACGAGCATGCTTGTTGCTGCGGAAACCACGGCCGACTGTCTGCATTTACAGGATGATCCCCTACGGCTGCTTATCCACCGGGAACAAGATGGGGCTCATCGAGGTGGTGAAAAACTCCGACACCATTGCTAATATCCAGCGCAACAACAGCAACAGCGCTGCTACCGCTGCGTTCAACAAGGACGCCTTGCTCAACTGGCTTAAATCTAAAAATCCTGAGTGAGTTCTCGTGGATAGTAAATAACATTTAGGTAAAGCTAGCTGTTGTTAACTCTCAGCATTGGTATTTTATAGTTTGTTTTCCCTGGCAGATGGTGTGATGAGTTCAAAAGGCCTTTGTATCATAGTAGATAGTAGTGCAGATGAAGATGATGATGATGATGATGATGGTAAAAAAAAAAAAAGTTTTAATAGTTAAACATCATAAATAAAAAGGTTCGTACAAAAAAAAAGTGAAACCTTGACATAGCAATACTAAGATGTGATATTTTAACACATGCACAGCCACATCAGCCCATAAGAGGAAATGGAAGTCAAACATTTATCTGACTCAGGAACTTTAAATATGAATATTTCATTTAACTGAGAGGAAATCCTGTATCATGAATCATCTACTGTGTGTGTGTGTGTGTGTGTGTGTGCATGCGCGTGTGTGTGAGTGTGCGTTAATTCTAAACATGTCGACACAACTGGGCCTATATATTGACAAATAATTACTCAGAGGATGTTTGTGCACCATTTTAACAGACTTGCGTATAATCGTTCCAATGTTCTTCATCTGTTTGTGATTTCTGGCATGTTGTAAGCAGGGATAAGCTTGAGGGCGCCATAGAGGAGTTCACCCTGTCCTGTGCTGGCTACTGTGTAGCTACCTATGTGTTGGGCATTGGAGATCGCCACAACGACAACATCATGATCAGAGAAACTGGGCAGGTGAGATTTACCACACTTGCATTTGTTGTCTTATATTGCTGATATAGCCTGCTACGTTAAAGTGAGAGGGGGACCCACATTAACATTGGAGTTAACATTTGAATTGAGTGTACTGAGCTAGGTCATGGGGGTCATTTTTAATGCATATGACGTGTAGTTATTTTTTCAGCCCATAAAATGCCAATTTTTATAAAAACACTTTTGAATTGAGGGGTTCCAGAGTGATACTAGCTGTGAAATAAAATAGAAGCTACACTTTTAGCGGATGGTGAAATAATTTAACATCAGAATATATCACATTACAGAATTTTTTTTTTCTTCTTCGCAGTATATCTGTCATCTTTCAGTGTTATGTATGGTGGTGGGTAGCAGTCTAGTGGTTTAGAGGCCTAAAGTATACAGTATATGTAATGCTTGTGATGGGTGTCGCAAATAATGAAAAATGCTTCTGCTCCCTGGATCAAAAGAGGAACTTACCTTTCTCCCTTGTTTATCAGCTGTTCCACATTGACTTTGGCCACTTCCTGGGAAACTTCAAGAGGAAACTGGGGATCAACAGGGAGCGTGTGCCTTTTATCTTGACGTACGACTTTGTCCACGTGATCCAGCAAGGACGCACCAACAACAACGTGAAGTTTGAGAGGTACCCACAACACTTCTGTTTCTAAAATGATTTGCAAATGACATGGAAAAACCTCCTGCTTATCGGTGACTGTGCTGTAATTTTGCTGGCAGGTTCAGAGAGTACTGCGAGCGTGCTTATAAGATTCTGTGTCGGAATGGGACTCTGTTCGTCAACCTCTTTTCAATGATGAAGGCAGCGGGATTGCCCGAGCTCTCCTCCAGCAAGGACATCCAATATCTAAAGGTACAAAAGGAATGGAAGTGGTGATGTTCTGTTATTTACTATGATTAGGGTGATGGTTAGTTATACAGTTAGCGACAATGATTTTGGCTTTCTTGTCCTTTTTTTTTTTTCTTTTTTCAAAAGGACTCTTTGGCTTTGGGAAAATCAGAGGAAGAGGCACTGAAGAGTTTCAAAGTTAAGTTTAATGAGGCCTTGCGAGAAAGCTGGAAGACCAAGGTGAACTGGATGATGCATTCCTTGTCCAAGGACAACAGAACATGAGGCGCTGAACTTAAATGTTGATTTGCATTAGGAATCGACGTAATGATTTTAAGCAGCATTCCACAAATGTTTTGGGTTAAAACCAAGAGCGTATGTTTCTCAACACCTGGTTGCTTTGTGGCGGTCATTCCTCTACCCCCGCTGTCAGCACTTACAGACTCACGATGTTCTTCACACGCACACACACACACACACACACACACACACACACACACACACACACACACACACACACACACACACACACACACACTCTCCCATCTCCTCAGATATCAAGCTTGGCTGGGATCTGGGATGTTCTTCCAAGCCCTGCTGTGTTGTTCTCGGCCACAATGGCGGCGTTATTACCGGGGCGCTAGGTAAACTGAAGCAGAATTCCAACTAGCCTTGTGCCGACAGCTGCTTTTGGTTAACCAGCGAGCCAGTGAAGGCTGCCGTTGGTACAGGCAAGTTAGGCAAGAGGCCGCTATGGAGTCTGGGTACCCAGCAGGAGGCCATCCTGGTCTGGAGTCCATGGAGACAGAGGAGTTTGGCCTGCTTGCGTGCGTGTGTGTGTGCGTGCGTGCGTGTGTGCTTGCCGTGTGTGTGTGTGTCCCAGAGTGTAATGGGAAACATGGGTTCTGATTGCTAGCTGCTGTCCTTGTTACTACTACAGAAGAAGGGGAATTAAAAACAATAGTGCGGTTGCAGTTGTACAATCACGGTAATCATGTTGTTATGTGCGCATTTATTAGAAAGAAGTTGCTTTATATCTCATTTTCATCAAGGCATCATGTTGGAAATAGCACAACGTCCTCTCTGTACCTTTTGATTCAGGAGCGTGTTTGTGTGTGCGTGCGTGTGTGTGCGTGTGTGTGTGGTGTTGAGAAGGAATGCCTACTAAGTGCATTGCAAATGACTGCAGTGGCATCAAAGGGTGGCACACTTCCCCTCCATTTACTGCACATCAACTTGAGGGGGGGGGGGGGGGGGGGTTTCGGGGGCACTACACAGGGAACAGGGAGAGTGTCTTGGCGTTTTTTTTTTTTATATGCTGCCATGCTGTGAAGGACCCCCGGCTGCTGGAGAACAAAAGGCAGGGGAAAAGAGGGAGCGAGGCGTACAGATAAAGGAAGGCAGGAATGCCCCTGCTTCTCTTGGCAGCCGTCCTGGAACATCAATCAGCCTGGAATGGGGCAAGAGATTGGAGATCTGGTGCTGGCTATTTCTATGGTTACCGCAGGGTTTCCGTGGGCCGCAACAGCACACCCCACAATTGAATTAAAGATTCCCCCACTTCCCCCAAACTCTATTGTTTATCATGCAGTTGCCCCATCAAAATGACATAGTTTTGTTACTGTTAGGAAATGTATTTTTAAGCGTTCGTTTTAGGTTCTGCGGCATCACCCGAATAAGCTCGGATAATGCAATTTGAATTATTAAAGGTGGAGTTGAGTTATTCTAAATGGCTTTGAACTTGGTATTGCCTTGGCGGGCTTGTCTTAGTAAATTAATGTCAAACCTGTGTTATTTTTTGTTTCCAGCTAAGTCGTTTTCCAGCAGGACATACCACATTCATGCTACTGTGTCTGCAGTGTGTGTTGGTGATGTGAGGCCTAAAGGCTCAGGGCTGGAAAGCTGTTATGGGTGACATTGACTTTGTTGCGCTTGTGTCTGGACACTGGACAGGAGATGGCTAATGGGCAATATGTTTTATGCCTCAAATTTGTATTCAAAGGGAATGGTCATACGGCTTTTATTGCTTAACAGAACCACTTCACAATGACTGGAGGCTAATTCTGGGTGCTAGATGTGCTTAGACATCATGCAGGGAGTCAAGCACCGCATTTACGAAACCGGTGACATAATATGACATAATATCAAGCTATGTCGCCAAAGTTACGTTGTCAAAGACCCTTGTGTGGAGCCCGGAAGGGGGGGGGCGATGGGGGTCATACTGGTGATATTCTTGTGATTTGTCTTCCCCCAGCCTATCTGTCATGGGTGGGAGTCAGGTCATTTACAAAAGAAGCCTCACTCTGATCACATCCACTGGGTGAGTGATAGAAAGTTCCAGTCACCCCTCAACCAAAGTCTCTCTGTTGTACTGAGCTAAGACCACCCCCACCCTATACATCCCACATACTCATCCCTGACCCACCACGGTTCAAAGAGAGTGTGACGGAAGAACGAAGGGACATTCAAATACGACGCCGCTCCAGAACAGAAGGCCTACTATCCTATAATGTTAGAGATGGATGTGACTCTAACTCTGTGATGTTTAAGGAAATACCCCTCGGACAGTACGTGGATCAGCGCACTATTGACATTTCACATAGATGTATTGTAACAGCACATTTTTATCCTGCGGGATATTATTTTCCCCAGTCCCACAGAACGGCCATGTTTCTGTCTTTAGTATATCATTTCTTTCTCTTTTCCTTTGCTTGTAGACGTTTGAAGGCCACATAATAGATGTTAAGCATCTATGTTTTGTTGCTCACCAAGCTAGCGTTGACACAGCTACAACAACATGGCATTCATGCATTATGCAGATGTACGATATACTGTATAGTTCACTGACTCCACTCTCCGTGGGAAAGCAAAAATACTTTATTCCGATCGTTAAGGACGCAAGTACGAATTTCCAGTGTCTGTCATCAATTTCTCAATCGCAAGCGAGCGTGATGATGCCAGCGCGGCGCTCGCATCACGGAACACTCCGGTTCAAGGAAAGCGGAACGAGGCATCCCGAGCCATTTCCCACATATAGGTTCTCCTGTCTTCTCTCCTCAACCCCCCACCCACCCAAAGCCATCCCCACAGCACGTGGCTGTTGCACCCATAGCAGACATGGAGGTTGGTGATGTTGGGGTGGGGGTCCCAGATGCTGCTGATCTGCGCTCTGTCACTCTAACGAGAACAGGCACTACAAATAAAATGGGCGGGCGGGCAGAAAAACATTGTTGCTTGCTGCGGCAGGAGGCTGTGCTTTTGCCAACGTGTGTCTGACATGCAAACTTTAATGCCACTAGTCTGGAGCCTGCCCAGAATGACCATGCATGTACTCTCACACTGTATATAAAACTTTGCACGCTGTGAGCCTGTATTGCTGTACCTTCACGTTGTCACATGTTCTCTATTGTCACAAGCAATAAGGACCATAATGTAAAGGGCTGCATGGCTTTACTATATGTTATGTTATTTTAAGCTCCATTCAGTAAATATTATATATTTATAAACGCATGTCTGTTCAAGTGCCAGTAGACACTAGCTGCTCAGATGAAGACAAGGTGGTGGTGCTAAAGTATAGCAAAAATAAATGAGTAAAATACTGTATTTTAGCCATACAAAACACAGTGCGCAATACATTTTTCAGCAGATGGAAATGATTCACACTTGATTAAAATGCTTTGTCTGTTGTTCACTTAATGGCCCGAGCCAAAAATACATCCACGTCTGACAAGGCAATGTATACACCGCTCTGGCAGTAATCCTTTTTAGCGGCCTGACATTTCAGTGTTCCTTTTAAAAATGTTCAGTCCATTTCAACTCCACAAAAACAAGCAAGATATCCCTCAAACTGTCCAAAGACACAACAGGGGACGGTGGTTCTGAGCGAAAGAGAAAAAGTGAAAGGGAACAAAATGAGGTTTGCCTACTTGTCTGCCAAAGAGATATACACTCTCAAAATCACCCACACTATCATTGATAGACCAGCTGCAAAGAAAATAGTTGGATCAGGGTATTGACCTTACCTGTCCATTAGGCCACACACCATTAGACTAGTGTTTTTCAGTTAAGGGAACTACCCCACTGAAGAAACGTCTGCCTCTACACTCCCATATGTTTCCATGTACAGGACTATCTTTTACTGTAGATGGCAAAGATTTGGTAGCCTGTTTTAGTGCCAGACCCTTCTCACTTTCCCCTCACACAACTCCACCAGCCACATCACCATGTGACATGAAATATGACTAAGACCTAGCTACACCACGAGGGTCGTACTGTGTATCTCGGTGCGGAATAGACACTCACGCCACACGCACGCGCTACATGCGTGCGGGCACAGAAAATGCACTGTCATCGCAGATGTGTGCAACCAAGCGCGACACATCTATTTCCTAGCTCAGTGACTGTAACTCGACCAATTAATTGACAGAGATGTTTCTTTGAAGCCGTTTGGCAAAACAGTAATGCTTTAGATTTAGGATTTAGTAAACGTGGAAAAGTAGTGAAGCCATTTTTATGAATTTTCCATTCTTCAGACAGTTTTGCTAATAATGTACACTTTTGTATAATTGCATTTTGTATTATTTTAATCAATTAATGTTTTTGTATTGCACATTGTATTCATTTAATTCAGATAACTGACCTAATAACGACTTCAACAAATTCACCTCATTAATTCTGTATTAATTAATGAGGTGAATTTGTCCAATAGTACTCACAGCACACAGTGTGGAATATTCCAGATACCTGTAGATGTTTGCACCCTTATTTCCTAGCAGCAGATATGAGTGCAGTGGCCTTTAGGGGCTGTTATAGCGTGAGCCGGTCTTTCAGGGGCCCCTTATGGCTATATCTGATGAGCAGCAGCGTAGAAACAGCTGTGTAAGCCACAGTTAAGACCTGGAGAAATCAAGTGGTGAGGAAACTCTTTCCACTTTAATAGGACAGTCATTGGATATGGGCTTGAGAAGGCCAGACGTCTGGTTAAACTGAAAAGTATTGATGGCTTGATGAAGGGTGTTGATTCTCAATACGTCTTCCTGAAAAGCAGGTTTGTCTAATTTGGATACTGGCTCTGCATGTGTTTATGTGTACCTTTATTGCTATACTTCAGACATGAATCCTGGAGATAGCTAGGTCACTTTTACTAAGGCTACTGATTGGGATTTGAAAATTAATCAATGGAAGTCCCTTTTGTGTTTGTGTGCACATCATGGGTTACTGATGTAGGGAGATGATTAGATGTCTGAAATATTAACAATTTTTATATTGAAGTTATTTAGAAAAACAGGATGCATTCTCATTGCAATTCATGATGTTTATACTTTGAGATTCATGACTTGTTTGTCCACAGTGTTTGTTGTTTTAATGAATGAGGCTCTCTGCCTGCAAACATTCTGAGACTGTAAATTTGAATGGCTTGTGTATATAATGGCTTGTTTTTTTTCCCCCTCCTCTTGCAAACATGAAAATAGAATGCTAATGTGTGTTAAAAACAACCTTCAAATGATGCAATAAAACATAAAATCAGTTGTAATCTTAGCTGTATTTTTCAAAGACTGTATCTTTGACGCTCAAGCAAACATCAATCAATACAATGTACAATGGTATTACGTTATTTTGTTTTTAAAGCCTAAAAGTGAGATTTCCTCATCATCCTCAACACGTATACTGCGTTACCATGACACTTTCTCAACCTACTGGACGCTCAAACCGCTGTACACAGCAATTTCCTCAAATTCACACACCGATGGTGGTGTCAGCAATACAAGGCTCCATCCAACCACTGGGAGCAGTTGGCGGCAGTGGGCGTCTTTCTCAGGGACACCTCCAAGCTTGACCAGGATGCAATAGGATTCGAACCATCGACTTTCTGATCAGCCGTTGCCCCACTCTACCCACTGTGCCACTGCCGCCGCCGAACATGTCTCACAGTGGGTGTGTACAATGGTGATAGCATTTAAATGACGAGGTGAAGTATCCCCATGCCTCTTCATAATTGCTACTTGTGCTGGTGATGAAGCCGGCAGCAGTTGGAAGTTGCTTTAATCAGATAGGCAGAACACCTCATGACCCTTGTTCGGTAATGGTGACACGAGCTATTTCAAACCAGATTAATCGGTCACCTCTCATGGGCCGAACTGATGTGTAATGTGACCCCAATTTTAAAAGGATTTGACTTCTCATTGCAGCAGCTGGTTGAGTGTTCTTTCTCAACAAAGCACCGGCTATACACTCTCTATTACAAAGAATACTGAGTCCAACATTTCACACGGTAGTTCTGCGTTATCTGGACAAGCGGCTAATAGCGGCTAATTAAAATCACTGCTACCGCCACAGGCGGTTGCATTGTAAAGCCCAGGCCCACATGCCTGTGAGCATAAACATCTGTTCAACATGCACCTAGCTATCTACTGAATATGTGTTATCAATCCAACCTAAAAGCATTCTTTAAGATTATTCGTCAACTGGAAAGGTAAATCAGTGTATGGTTAAGGCACAAGGCTGGCAAATGCTTCTACCGCATTACTCAAGCGTGCAACTGCTTTGACTCATGCCTCTGTGTTCCATAACTGGTGATTATGTTACCAAAAGCCCCCTCAAGGTATCTGACAGTAGCCTAAACAGAAAGTAGCCTATAGAGTGGATCAACAAACGTATGATACGCAAACTGAAGTGGGGGGAACTGTGTTTCAGGCCATTATGGGACCAGAACAACCATATATAGAGATTAACTTCATTGATATTTGTTAGTATTCTAAATTATTTGGTTTTACGGTCTGTTAAGACCCACGTTAAGTAACAAAGGTTGCACATCAGTAATGAAACCAACAGACTATTGCCACTGGTGTACCCTAAGGATGGAGGGAATATGTGCTTGAAAAATTATAATATTGTGATGTTAGTCTGAGGTTGTGGGTGCAACTAGCTACCACCACTGCCTATTGATAGCAATGGTGGTTGTCTGGCATGAAAACAGATTGGCCTAGCCTTCGCAAGACAAACGGGTCGCAGTGTGTGTGCGTGTGTGTGGGAAGTCAAGGTTATCCGTAGAATTGACAGGGGAAATGATTCCCTAGTAATCTCTGTTACGCGGCGTCACTGTGACTGATCTGAGGTGCATAAGGGAGACGATATCTCTTAAGAGTGGTGCATGGCAAAACAGAAGCAGGCAGACTCTACAATATGACCTTGACCTTGACAACAAAGTATCTTACCAGCAGTCTGCAAGACTGCATAAACACTAGTAACATCTGGAACGTTTTGATAGCGTAGGCAGAATTGTGCAATTGTTATGAGTAATTCATGCAATGACATTCCTGACCAGCAGAGTTGATCTTAGGGTGAGACATAGACAACGGTTTGTTTCTTCCCAACTGACACTTTATATTGCCTTAGCTTTATCATTACAAAATACTTATTACATTGCAGGCACTCATCTGGCTGTTTGTGATGCTATTGTTACAGTTTGGTGTGCGTTTGTGTGTTTTGTGCACATTGCAATTCAACCTCATGTTATTATATAGTATTATATATATATATATATATTATATAGTATTATATATTATATAGTTATATGGTTGGGACAGATTGTTGCATGCATGGCTTCCTGTTTTGTTCACCAAGACATTGTCATCTATCGAGTGCCATACAAGGCATTACAAGGCATACTACGTGGACCACACATGGCTCACATAAATGCTACTAGTATAGAACTTTTAATTTGTATCATTGTCCAGCGGTGATGAATAAAAACCTCCTGCATACTTTTAGGTATGTATCTGTAGACCAATCCCTAGTGTGTTTGTATATACAGTATAGTTCTATGGTGCTAACACAATGTTTTCTTTTTTGTGTCTAATTTTCTGGCTCAACGTCCAATGAACTTGGAATCATTGTAATTAGTTACAGTTCAGTAGGGGGGGGGGAGCCCTCCACATTTCAGACCCTGACAAGATGAGGGTGTAAGTCCTGTCTACACTGAGGTACTCAGGGGATTAACAAATCCTAACTCGATGAAACTCGAGAGCAAAGCCAAAGAAACATTAGTCCGCCTTGAGTTGAGTAGGCTTGAGGCAATTTAGCTCATACATTTAGCGCCCATTAATCTAAATATAGTCAGATGTATGTAGGTTTAGTTACTGTTTTTGTGAAAGCTGTTGAGTTAAAGGTGAAATATTTTACTTACCAGGAAATTATGTGAAAGCAAGATAAGATGAAAGGCTATCCAAACGCGTTCTCATTTTCAGACTCTAATCTAGATCTTACAAATCCATAGTTTATATTTAATGGAGTGTGAAAGAAATAGGAGGGAATTATATTAATATTTTTAATGCCTGCTCAGCAATTCTTCCTGACTTATCTGTCATTGCTACTATTTTCTAGGTGAAAACAAAACTGTCTTCATTACTGTACCTTAATGGTTCAATATTTACATTTTTTTTTACAATTTGAACAATTCTGTATTCTGTACTCCATAACACAAAATGTTTAGTTGTGACGCAAAAATATTTTGCATTCTATGATTGAAGACAAAAAAAAGAGAACTCGAAATAAGTTTGTCATGCTAAATATTATGCACTACATTTTTGGTTGAACCAGCAGCTTTCCAATAGGCTGTTGTATTTACTGTAGCGTGGTTTAGTAAATATAATCTTGGCACAATGATTTGGAGTAGCAGACTGCCTAGAACATCTTTAGAAGCAGCATATTGTCTCATCTATTTGTGAACTTGCAGTAGCTCTCCTCTAGCCTGCTCTCAGATTAGCTCATTCTGGCCAAAGGCAACACATGAAGTGACGAGTAAGAAGCCTTTATCGCACCACAGGAGCCAAGTGTGAATGAAGTGTGTGTTGACACAAGAGTAGATTATTGTGAAGGTCATAATTCCACAGCTGCAATTTTGGTGAAGAGAAAATATCAAGATGTTGTATTTTGAGAAATTTGTAGTAAATATTGAGAGTTTAACGGCTAGTCTTATTTACATGGCTGTTTTTAAAGGGGCCAAAAAGGAAGTGCAGTTTGTAAAAAAATAAAAATAAAACAAAGCCAGGGAGCATCGCATAGGTGCCAGTGCCTCCCACTTGATGTCAAAATTAGGTAATTTTCTCGGCTGCTTCCATGCCGACCGTGCTTAATTGCCATGTGCTGAAGAATATCCCATGTTCACACTACCCAGTCAAGTCTGATGCAGTCCAATAATTGTCCACTTAACTCGCCTCACAGTGCTCCTGTATTCCTGTATGCGCTGTGGCTGCCAGGAAGGATTTTCCCTCTCTTTTTGCACTTTTCAAATGAGAGCCCTTTCCCTTGTGATGGCACACAGCGAGCCAGAGCTAAATGTTTTTGTAACCACTTGTAGCAAGGGGTTATCAAAAAAAGTCTGTTTTCCTCCTTTATATCCGCCAGTGCATGAAAATACTTTAAACCAGTTTATTTTAAACCACCAGTAACACTGCTCCTTTACAAGCCATTGTGAATCATGTAATACTTTAGAGATATTTATACTTTCTTCAGCAAAGCCCTAGTCTGCTCTCAGAGATACCCTCTCAGTGTCTATGACTTTTTAGTAGCATTATCAACAAAACAACACAAAAAAAGTGGCCAAAAATACACTGAAACCACAAATAGGGTATGGGAAATTATGGGGAAGCATGCATTTAGTTCCAAATACATCTGACTGTGTCCAAACGGCTCAGGTTGTTGAATTTCCCTTCAAACAGATCGCAGCAGAAAAATGTATTTGGTAGGGTTTCTTTCTTGACGTTTTGAGAAGAAAATAAAAGCCAAGAGTAAATAAAAGGAGCTATAAGCTTGCACCAAAAAAAAAAAAAAAACAGAGTTTGAAAGAGGAGTTTCTGTGACTGTTTTAAAACGATTAATTACATGAACATCAAGGCACATTAAATAAAGTAGCTAGTCAAAATATCAGGCCCTGTGAAAGTTCACTGTGCCCTCTCTATCTGCAAATGCTTTGATGACTGCAAAGGACACAACACTGTCTTGCGTCGTGTGATGAACCATCAAAAGCACAAATGCGGTTTTGAATAAGCAATACTCCTTTTGTTGGGGGGCGAGGGGTGAGTTTCCATCCATTGACCGTGATGGCATCCCAGAGCAACTTTTATCGATCAACGCAGACTCTGTGATGACATATGGTCATCGTGGTTACCTGGAGTCCCTCCAACTCCCCGCCACATCCAGAGAACCCAGCTGAAACTCTAAACCTGCCCAATATTGATGTCTTAGAATATCAAATGTGTCATCCGGGCTTGAAAGCTGGTCATATGGCTGTTTGTGTTGTTATGGTTACAGTTTGTTATGTGTGTGTTTGTGTGTGTTGTGTGCGCATTGCAATGCAGCCTCATGTTAAGACAGATTGTTGGCATGCATGGCTTCTTCTTTTGCTTACCAAGAAATCTTCACCTTTATAGAGCGCCAGATTGAAATGAAATGGAGAAGTGCGTTTATGTGTATTAATATACTGTATCTGTGTGTGTGTGCGTGCGCATGTGCATATGTGCGTGTGTGCGCTAGTCACGGGCATCCCGTTCATCTCATGCGCAGCCCTTCCCAGCTGGCGCTGATGTACTGTAAACAAGGCTGTCCTGACTCCAGCCAGTGCAAGGTATGATGGGAAGGTCTGAGTGGAAACCTCCAGGAGAAAGGTCAATATTTGCCGGTGCTATTAAAACCCAGCCCTCCCCAGAAAGTGCAAAACTGCTGTGGCTGTGCTTTGATTCACTTTTTGTCACTGTCTGTCTCTTGCGTGGTTGGTCTGGCCTTCTCCTGTCTGCCCACCGAGACCCCCCTCTCTCTCTCACGGGGTGGGAGAACGTTGTTTGAAGTCGAGCTACCTGATGAAATTAAGGCATAAAAATAGTCTATGTCAGAACCTCCCTTTTAAGAAAAACACTGAATAGACATTAAATGAATATACAATTACAGCTAAAACACTCCAGTTGAATTAGGAAATATAGCCGTAGCCCACTAATTCCTTGAGAAAACAGACACAGGCACCAGCATGAAATCCCGCGTGCTGTGAGCTGACCACCGTGAGCCAGAGACCAGAGCAGCTCTGGTTAACGACAGGCGAGACCCTGCGAAGTCCAGTTTTAAGTCGCCGCGATTAGACCTCGAGGATTTGCACCGCTCTATTTTAACACACCTTTCACGAGGGCTGAGCAAATCTGCTAAACGGTGCCGCATTATCGGGACTTGAGTCGCAAAGACGTCTGCTTCAGTAGCCCTGCTTTTAAGCATTATTTAAGTGTCATTTTTTACAGTCCTCTCTCCTTCCTTCCTTCCTCTCCTTCTGCGGTCTTCCGGGGGGCCTGTCAGGAAGTCAACAGGCTTCAATAAAGGAATGCGTCGCGCCGCAGAGCCCTAGCTTGTTCAGGAAAGAGTGGACACTTGGAAAATAATGGCAGAGCCAGAGCCAAAGCCAAAGCGTGAGTCTTGCCCCGGGGGCAAGCTCTGCTGGTTACAAGGCGTCCAGCTGCGCAGCATGGAGGCGTTTGTTTTGTGTCTACCAGAGAGCCGCAGTTTTTACATGACTCCTTTTACATCGGCTTATAATGAGACCTGATCAGGTAGTGGCTAATGTGGTCTCCATGGCTACCTCTGCCATGCAGGCTCAGTAATGGTTCAAGAGAAGTCAGCGCTGTCATTGAGTTAATCTTCGTCATATGGTCTGTATTTAATCTACACCCACACTGGCAGAACACTGAAAGGGAAATAGGGCCGTTTGAAACTTAATTATACAGCACTTAGTATGTAATGTGGAATGTTCCGGTGCTATATGATTTAGCCAGCAACACCCAATAATAGTATATTATTGTAAAAATGCACATTGCTAATTAAGTCAGTGAGTCATTAGCAAATACCAAAGCCCCACTAAGGAACGCAATAAAAAACATTAATTATTTAATGACAGATTAACGCCACATATGTCTCTGGGCAGAAGCCAAACTGGTGGATTAACACCTCTTTCCCTTTCAAACAAGGTGAAACAAAAGAGGATAATGTCATTGTTGATACAGTACAAAGTCTAGTTGCCTTAAAAAGGCACAATGTTGCATTCAATAAATGGTATTTATTATCACTGGAGCAGCTCCATACTGTATACATTTGAGCTAGCAGAGTTGTTATTATCCACAGGACTATTAATAGTCATAGCAGAACAATATGACAGATACACTTGGAAGTTTCACACACACAGAAGAAACCGTTGAGATATACAGAGATGTGTTTGGTCCCAATAGCAGCACTCGCTGTCTATGTGAACAGGCTTTTGGAAGGGGGCGGGGGGTCAATCCTGAGGGACAGATGTCCGTCTGCCAAACCTCCGGGGCGGCTGTGCCGGGGATTAGTGAAAGTGAGAGTGCTGGAGCTGCTGCTGTTTAGCCTCCCCAGCTCCGGTAGGGGGGTGGGGGAGCGGAGGAGGGGGGGGGGGGGTGCAAAACAGATGACGGAGAGAAGAAAGGACTGGCTCGCCTTCCGTCTGCTTTGTTGCCTGTGTGCTGACCCTTCAGGGGGGTGTCAATATGCACGGGGATACCACATTGTGCATGATATTAACCACGTTGCAAGCCTATTTGTGTCGGTTTGATGCTTCTTCTAATACCAGTCAAATCTGAAAGATGGCCTGAAATGTATTGTACACCTGAGAGAACCTACAGCACCTTAAGGAAAAACACAATAAATTACACATGCTGCAACATTGACTTAACTCATTGTTTTAATAAGACGCTACAGACTGACTAAATGCTCATGGCCTCCTCAAAATAGCATTTCCCTGTCTTCCTCGAAAACCACTGCAGTTGTTACTGTAGCTTAGCACACAAACAAAGTCCCCATGATTCCCATGGAATCTCTGCGGGATGAACATAGTATGTCAGTATTTGTTATGTCAAACGTAATGTTTTACATCCTTGGGCAGTAATTTTGAAAAGTACAACTCTTGCTTAGCCAACTGTTTTACCATCCTCTGCTTGTCTCGGTAGGCTGCACCTGTGTTTGAGTCAGCTCTGGCCGGACGCGATGCCGATGGCGTGGATTTGTGTTTTGTGCTAATTGTAGCACAGTGCCTATTAGACTACCTAAACTATGTCTAGCTTTCACCCACATTGTTTTCCACTAAACCTTAGTGGAAAAATCAATGATGTAGAAAAGCATTTTAAATATAAGGGCTCCAGCATAAGTTTTGTAATAGATTTAGGAATAAAGTTAACATGTTGGACTGGCTCACCTAGACAAATTCATATTATATATAATAAGTCAGCAAGTCTGTAACTCTGGTACTATGTTTAATACGAACTGAGTTCATATTGAGTTCATATTCCCCTATTAGAACAAGGTATTATTACTTCAAGGTACAATACACATGCGAGGGTAGCAGAAGACAAACCAAGCTGTAGTTTGGACTGACCCAGGGTCTAGTAAAAGGCACAGAGGCATCACAATGGAGCCACCCACCCTGTGCTGACAGGCTTTACCAAAGCATTGGGTCTCGGAATGGGGCGGTCGGCAGACAGACAGGCATGCTCTCTGCTGTCTGGCACAGGGAGGGAGGGAGGGAGGGAGAGGGAGGGAGGGAGGGAAAGAGAGAGAGAGAGAGAGAGAGAAGCCATCTATGATGCCCCAGTTCATTCATCACTCTGCACCTTTGTGAAGCGGCAAGGTTCTTTGGAGACGCCACACATTCTGCCCTCTGACGTCCGCACCAGCCGGCAGCAGGGGAAGCTGGGAAATTATGGCAGCCCCTCTTGTTATGGCGTGGTATATACACAGAGTATACACGACCTTTGACCTCAGAGAGCTCGCATTAGGACCGCAAGCGCGGCAGCTGAACAACACCTCTGACGAAAATAGAAAACCAGGAGCAACATGAGATTTTTGGCCATCTGTTGCAATGCATAATCCCAAAGAGACGGTGCTGAAAGAAATCCAAACAATATAATTTAAAGTGGTAGAAAAGTTACATTAGCATTGCATTTTCTCTTTTGGGTAAGATCATTATCTTGGTTTTTTTTCTCCTACCACAAATGGGAACTACTATGCATTAGCGTTTGATTGATAATACAATATGAATGCTAAAGCAATATTAACTCATATTAACATAGACTTGAATATTTCTAAGGATGTGTGGTAAAATGCTACATTAGAGAAGGCTTCTTATACTCTTGCTATAATCAATGGGCATTGGGCCATTCAAAGAAGGCCAGCCACCAGGGTCACAGGTCCAAAACAGGTTTTGGGAATGTGACAAATGTCCCATGGTTATTGTCCTGGCATGTCATGGGGTTTTGGCGAGTTTGCAGTATGTATGAGGAGATTAGTCACCAGCTGGCTTTAAATCCCAAGGATGACCTTGTTCAACTCATCATACCCGGTCATTTGTCCAAAATGTGCCTGAAGACAGAATAGAATAAACTCACTGTCTTTTATATGCAGTTATTTATGGGTGATGCACAGCAAAGTTTTGCCAGAAGACTTAACAAAAGCAAACTAGAATAGGATTCCAGCGCTTCTGTCTCCTTCAAGAAACGCCAAGAGACACAAGTGTCATTGGTTATTTAGAAGATGAACTATTACTTAGTCTTTTGTCATGCATGCACACATGCACCAAAACAGTGTGTGTATGTATGTGTTTTCGGTAACTTTGGTCAAAGAACAGTTTTCGCAAGTCTTGTGGAACCTGTTTATGTACCATGCTCCAGAACTGTATGGAATTTCTCTGCTCCCATATGGTAGTTACCCCTCTCTGTCCAACCCTCTCCAGATTTACCGCTGCCGTCAGGCCAATGCACACTGGTGCACCATGGGATTGATGGGTGCCAATGGGTGCCCTTTATCCTTGGAAACCTTCACCAGAATGATGGATTGCGGTGAAGCGTTTACAATGTGGGATCTATCGCCGACCTTCTAGGAGAAACAAACCAGCATTTTGTAACCAATACTTCTTTTGTTTGATATAGCGCCACACAGTCAACTGCAGCCTTGAGCTCTTTCGCTCTACGGCCCAGGCTAAATTCTGTGTCAAGTCAACTTTGGCTCTGACTTAGAGAAGGGTAATACTATAGTTTTAGGATCATGTATATGGTCATACTGATGATGACTGACTTAACACTGAGATAGTGTAACGATAGCAGCCACTTAGCGCACCAGAAAGTCGGTTATAATTATCAGCCTTTCAATAGAGTTTAATTTTATAGAATGTTTGTTCCCTTATCCTTATCTGGTCCTAATCCAATTTCAAGTGATGTATACTGGAGATCTCAAATAATGACTGTAAAAATCCACCCGCTCGCAATAGATGCAGCCGAGGATTGTGTTTCATAATGGCAAGGATAAAAAGCAAGTCTGTTTAGATATTTGCTCCAACTCGGACAGCAAAGTCATGCGTTGGAATGTCTTAAGTGATTCTCCTTTACGACAGCTGTAGATATATACAAGTCATATGGCAAAGAACCCGCCCTCTACCCCCTCCCCACCAAAAGCCCGCCCAAGCACACTCATTAGAGTGGGGTCATCATGTCGCACCTGCTATTGGACATTAAGGCTCACTAGTCTTCTTACAGCAGCTAATATCCCTGCGTACCTCCGGTTCTCCTCAAATCCCAGTTGACATCTGTTTGATGAAACTAGAGAGCAGATGCAGAGATCATCTGTTTGTGGCTCCACCAATCACTTTTCTCCGGCTGCAGTCTTTCATCTATACATCCTTTGTGTTTTGCCCAGTGATCATTCACTAGTAGTCGCGTAGCCATAATGACTCTCTCGACACTGAAAATTCCCCTGCACCTGTTCCTTACTCTGTGAAGTACATAACAACTGGGCTCGGTGTTGAAATCCACCGGAGCTGAGATAGAGATCAATCTAGTAGTAGTCCGTCATTGGATCCATCATAGCTGCGTGTGTTGCTATAGCTGCTGGCAGAGTTATCGGGGGTATCACTGCACTTTAAGCCCTAAACATTGAATTCTTCCCATATTTCATCACGTACTGTATTTAATGAGAGCCATGTCTGCTGGAAGGCGTAGGGGGAACCTGAAAGCAGCTGACTGAGCTTTTCAAACGGAAGGGTTACTAAGAGATTACGCTCCTACTGGAAGGTTTTCAGACGAAAAAAAACTAAGAGATTCCTTTTAATATTTAATGAACTTCCAAGAGTGTCTTTTATTTGATCTCAACAGGGAGAATCCTCCAAGATAGGTCTACCCCACTCAGCATTTTGACTCGATATTTGACAAGATTGAATCATTTTCCCCTTGTTTTGTTTTTTGTTTTTTTTACATGCATAATGCAGGAGATGATATTGACCCTGCTCAGATCTCATAGTTATTTATAAACAAATAGAGAATTATGCATTTATTTTTAGGTGTGGTCTTGTTGACACAGACACACAAACTTACTAACTATGTGAATAACCTTTTGTGTCAGTTTTACAGTTTAATAGGCACATCCTCAACAGCGAGAAATAGCTAATTGTCCGTCTATGTTTATAGACCGTTGTATTGGCCAATTGAAGGGTCTCATTGTAAGCACTTTATTTCACCTAGGCTTTGGAAGAATAATGACAATTAAACGTTTCATTTTTAAAGGTGTATACAGCTGTAACACATTTACTGTAATTTATGGTATTCTACCCGCCAAAGGTGCAGAGAACCCCAAAACAGCGTTATTAAGGGGAGGGCATGGCAAAGTTTGCCTGCCAAGTAGGAGAGGACAGATGCGTGTGTGTGCGTGTGTGTGTGTGTGCGTGCGTGTGCGTGTGTATGTGTGTGTGAGGCTGTTCCCATTTTAGCAAACATACTTTATGATACCACAGGCATGTGTAACCCATGAATATGAATTACAGCCAATATGTCATTTCAATATTTCATAAGATCTCACGTGGTCAGTGGGTCAGTCAGTTTGTGCTTTGATCTGGTTACGCCAGTTTTAAGTTTTAAGCATAGCTGTCCCACGTATGTTTTCCACATAAACTAGAATTGAATATGCAGGGCTTCTATTACAAGCCTGTGATACTTGCATATGCATTTGTAATTGCATTTGCACAGTAAGACAATTTTATACTATAATGAATACATTCCACTATTAATTAATAGAGCAGGGTTAATCAAGTAATTCAATGATTTCAAAGTAATTTGCATGTGTGCTAATAATTTATAAATGAAGACTAACGTCTCTTGTTCACGATGGTAATATTATATATATATCTGTTGACAACCTTGTGGCTGTTGACAGATTGTTGGCAGCAATATGACATACAGGCCCTATGATTAATATTCCCAAATGAAGGTGTGCCTGTTTACAACCCGACTCCTTGAACAACAAACATACAGTTTACTACTAATATGGCACTTGTTATTAATCAGGTAATCCTACCATAAAGTCCTGCTTATCGTGACTGTGTTTTGCATGCCATTTTGTTACTGGACGTTTTGACAGTTTTCCCCCTTTGGGAGCTTTTAAGGTATAGTCAGCTATTGCAAGCTAAATGTAAGCTATGTAATATAATACATTTGTAATACACTTTTTGTCAAATTCAACAAATATCTCCTCGCATTCCGTTTGCTTACCGTTCTTCGTGGATGTTTAAAAAAGAATATTATAATTCTACACAGCCCTGACTCCATAATTAATAACAAACAAAGTGGCGATCACTGCTCGTATTAAGAAAGCCGTAGCATATGCTTTGATTCACAATGCATTTTGAAATTTGAGGTGGTGCCATGGAGAACTGTGGAGCGATACTGTTTTAATTTGAACTCAAAGTTAGCAAGAATTACCCTTCCTTGAAGCACACTATACACAAGGTCACCAGTAAACCACCAACGCTTCAACAAAGCGTGGGCCCTCCTTCATTGTGACATAAAGACAGATGCATTTTGTATTAGTCACTTTATCCGTCAAATGTGTTGCTCTTGGGCAGGACAGAGCTACTCTCTGATGCCTCAGCGTACTGGCTTGGATTTAAAGATGCACAGTCGCATACCAATAACAACTTATAGGCAGGGTCAGTCATTCTTGCTAAATTAGAGCTCAAATCAAAACAGTATCGCGCCGCGGTCCTTCACGGCAACGCCTCACACACCGTGAAGCAAAGCGTATGGTACGGCCTTGTTGATACGAGCAATGTTTGCCACTTTGCTTATGTTACTATTTAGAGAGCCAGGGTTGTGTAGAAGTATCACATTATATTTTTAACACGCACAGAGAACGGTAAGATAGTGAAATGCTAATACAGTATTAGATTAATTTGACAAAAAGCGCATTATCTTACATTTAGCTTGCAATAGGTGACTTTACCTTGTAGAGAAGGCGCCCAGTGTCTGGGACTGCTTTGCACCCTAGAATCCCCCTCCCCCTTATCCTCCCATTCCCAGAACACGACCCCCTGCATACTAGAGCTTATGCCAAACCAATGCTGATCCCATACATATTGACTGTAACCGGGCTAGTTCTCTTACCTTTTACTTTCAACACGAGAGAGTTTGAAAACATAAGAGGAAAGGAGAGCAATGCCAACACGGGAGGGAGAGCCTCGGCAGTGCCTAACTTGTTGACGTGGCTAGCGCACAAACACACATGCATTTACACACACACACACACACACACACACACACACACACACACACGCACACCTGCGCGCACGCACACGCTCTGGACCGCGGTTGGACATTCATGGTTTTCTGGCTGGACGCCTGCAGCCATATTTGTATCTGGACGAACGTCATACAGACGTGCCAAGGGCTGTAAGCAGGCATGTTCGATTAGCAAAACATTTGTTACAGTTTGACATAATGTTTGTGTGATGTGGTTAATCTGAAACTGAACTCTCACAGTAGATATACAGTATAATATGTAAGGCAAAGGTGACATTGCCATTTAACACACCGGAGAGACAACCTGGGCAAGAATGTTACTGGTAGTGGCCATGCCCTGTTAACCTGACATGCCAGATGCATATGCAATTCCTTCTGGAGAGCCATCCATCTAAACTGTTTGAATAGGGCAGTCACTTTAGATTATAATAGTATATAGTATTAGATGAACCATCTGTCTGTCATTGTTGTTTTCAAGTAAAGCCTTTGCTGTCATCACACCTAAAACCCGTCCATAGCTATCAATACGACGCTGATTGGTCTAGTGGTCTGGGTGTTGGGCTCCCAGCCGGAAGGTTGTGGGTTGATCTACCTCTAAGCATCCTTGAGCAAGATGCCTTACCCCCTACCCCCTAACTGCTCCCGGTGGTTGGTTGCACCTTGCATGGTTAATGTGATAATACTGTAAAGCGCTTTGGATTAAAGCGCTATATAAATGCAATCTACTACTACTCTGTGTGTGTGTGTGTGAACCAAGACTATACCATCCTCTCAGCTATCTACATGTCCATGTGGAGACCTCTGGGAGATATCTCACTGAGCTGAGAAAGGAGAACTAACCTGTGCAACATGATAAAATGCTAAAGGACACTAACGGTTCAATAAGCAACCATGACTGGGTATGCAGGGAAACGTGCAGGAGTTTTAATGGAAATACTAACAAACAGCACAACACAGAACTCAAACAATAAGGGAGGGGAATTGGAAAGAACAAACCAATATACGCATGCTAATTAACAACACAAGGTGCAGGTGCAGGGAAGGGGCAATGGATGCCACGGTGCTCAAACTGGTGATTAGTGCACCGAAGTGTCAGCGCGCCGGTGAGAGGAAGTCCTGCTCACACCCACGGACCCAGGTGTGACAGACACTGACAGCCCAGTACAGAAAACAGAAAACACTATAGTAATACCCTGTTTATTGCAATATAACATGCTCCTTTCACCTTTTTCTCATTCTCTGACATTTTTAATCCCGCAGCAAACACCAGCACAGTCATAGAAAAAAAAAGTAAAAAAACATTTGGCACTTCTGCTCTTCATCATAAGCATATTGTAGAATCATAATTGTATAAATCAGTACAGTCTTTATGTGGCACCTCCAAGGGCACAGCAATAGCTGGTAAGGTCAGCCACTGTAAGGTTAGATATTGTGCCTCTGGGACGGCACAGAGTTAGAACTTGGCTTTGGTTGGAGCGGAGCTAGAGTTTCTACCAGCTGCCCACCCAGATTTCCTGGCAGGTTTAAGTGTCCAAAATATGATCCATGCCAACAGTGAGCTCAAGCCCAGGCCCTGAGGAGAGTATTGTGTCTCTGGCTATCTGGTATTGTGTCCCGTCTAGCTTCAGTTTGACTTTGCCGCCAGAATCAGTATGGACAGCTTGATATTGTTGCGCTTGAGTCAGATCCATGGTGGCCCTGACCAATCAACATCGTACTGGCGGCTACAGTTCATCCAATCACATGCCAAGTACAGTTTTTTTTAAAGTGCCTGCCCTTTTCTAAATGGTTTCAATCGGGTTTCAATGGACGGTTTCCCAGATGGTTGGGTACACCAAACCATCTGGCTGTATTACTGTACTACTCTATGTAGTACAAGTACATACAGTATACACATATGTGTGTATGTACTACTGTGTACATGAACAGTATGTAGCCTTTGCTATACTGTAAAGGCACACTATAATAGAGTATGAATGTTGGAGGATACAGGGACATAATGTACAGCTATTCTGTTGTTCAGCGACCCGTAAGCCTGCATTGCATTGTCAAATTGATTTGTATTGTATGTGTACGTGTTTCATTTGGTTTCACTACACAACTGTGAGAACTTTTATTCTCTACGCGAGTGCAAATTGATTCAGCCGGCAGCCAGACAATTTCCCTCTTTAATGATCACGATCGGCGTATCACACTGTCCTATTGATTGAGGGTGTGAGAAATTCAATGAAAGGGTATGTGAACACCAATAACCCTAGTGGGTTGTGGTCTCGTCAGACCCAACAAGGAACCTTTATGTGTGTGTAGGCTAGAGTTCCTTGCTCTTGAACTTGCTTGAAGTTAATAGAGCCTGAAATTAAACATAAGAAACACCCCGTTAGGGTTTTTTTATTTCACAATCTTTGATTTTATCCAGGTTTTCTCTTATCTCCATTCTCATCACATCAGGTTGTACTGAGAATCAATCAAGCACGTTTTCATTTATTATTATAGTACATTCATTATTAAATTGTGAATATTTGTTGTGGTCGCGCATTGCTGGGTTTATACTGTATGTTTGGCGTCATGACGACTAGTTAGCCCATTGGTGGGTGGGCTTTTGAAGTGGCCATCCCCGCTCAATGAATGGCCAACATTGTCAGAATGCGAAGGAACCCTTTGTGTGTTGATGCATTTGATGGGGAAGTGCTTGTCACTACAGGATGCTCTGAGACAGAGCTTGCCACTACAAATGCCAGTTGCCTGCACTAGCAGTGCCACTGTATTACAGAGCAGACCCTAGCCTCACATTCAGCCCCTTGTCACTAGTGTGAACAGTGCATGAATGTCCAAAGGCCAAATCCATTAGTGGCAAGAGTTATAAAACACCCTCCTTTAAACAATTAAAGTTTGAAGACAATGTGGATTTTGAAAATGTCGATGCTATGATGGGTTTTTACCTTTTTAACTTCACTTAACCTTTTATAAAAGGCCCTCTTCCTACTGTAGCTGTAATCAGGGAGATCTACAACTAAGTTGCAGGTTGGATCTGTGTCCAGGCACACTGCAGTATAGTAAAATGGCAGGACCCGTCCAGACTGTCAGAGGCGTCACACCATTTGGCAGGCAGAGTGTCTCAGAGGCTGTCAGCAGGAGATACTGCTGGCTGCGAACCAAGTGGCAGTTACAGAGATGGGGACCTGTTAGAATCACTCAAACCTTCGATGTTCGAGCTATTTGTGTCCGCCTTTACTCACCGTACTGTACCGTATCAAGTGTGGAACGTGTGTGTGTGTGTGTGTGTGTGTGTGTGGCGGTAGGACTGAGGTGCTGCGTGTTGCGTGGGTGTGTGTTGAGGGGTAGGGGGGCTGTTGAGATACCGGAACAGCTGGTAACTCCAATCTCTGTATGTTTTAAATGTCTGGCATTGAACTCTCTACCAAGTCCTCCAGCCATTCATTCCGGGGCGGGAGCAAACAAGACCAGGTCATTGTCTGCCATCGTAGCCGCAGCTACTTTTTAGAGGAACGGGTCATGTTCTGAAGCCACAGAACAATGCTGTATATTTTACTTGAACGCACGCCTGCCACAAAGAAGTGTTTACGGGCTAGATTTGGCTCTCCACAGGGTTTTGGCCACATAACAACATCCATAAAGCGATATTGTTTTTCTTAGTTTGGTTCATTTAAAGGAAATGTAGCAATATAATAAGTGTCTTTTGATTCACTTTGGCGTATTTGCAAGAATTTTTGTGACATAAAACCAAAGATAATAGTATGTATCATTTCAATAATACCAGGAGAAAATAATCTCTCATAAGCAGTAAAATGTTTGCCCGTTGGCTTGTGTGCTAATAGTCTGAAAACATCTGGTTTGGCTGCATGTATTTTGTGTATTACAGTAATTTGTTTGTTGTAAAGTAATGCAGCCTCTAGTTCTGTTAATTGGGCCCATTGTGACTCTGGCCCAGAAGCTGGGGAGGGATAGGTCTGTCAGGTTGGAATGATGTTGTGTGTTAAGCATAAAGTCCTTAGTTTACACTAGAGGTGTAACAGTTGATACCTCTTTGTTTCTTTTTTTTTTTTCTTGAGGGTTAAAACTGCCCGTTTTATTATGCCCTTTATTATGTTTGCTCTGTAGACTAGATTTTTGTTTCTGTACTTTCTACCATTAGATGTCACACTAAGCACACCAGCTACTCAGCGAAACAGCATAACATATGATGTTGTGTGCCCCACACACTATGCTATTCCAATCAGCTATGTAAACAATGAAAAGATGAAGTTGGATTATTCCACTATATCATTACATAGAAAACAGTACTTGTATGCTGCTATATTCATGCTTAAATTAGACAGGGCATCAATACTGTGGAATACTAAAGAGAAGAACACTGTAGCTTCATTGCTAAGAGTTACCCAATGCAAACAGGGGAAGTACAACAAACAGTTTGGAACCACTTACCTCGATGGCAGCAGCCTGACACCAAATTCAAAATAAACTGGCAGTTTTGGACAGTTTTCATTCCTTGGTGGACATCGTGGATATTGTACTGACACACTTCAGAGACTATACTGTACGTGACAGAACCACATGAAATCCAAGGTATGCTGCCACATATCTAACCCACCCAGACAGTGACTTTAATATAGCAGCTTTCAATGTGTGTGAACGTGTGTGCGTAAAGCTGAGCGTTTTGGCATTTCTCAGCAAAATGACACAACCTACTACAAATTAATGTTTTTAAATAAAGTTTGATATTATTTCACATTGTTTAGTTTTTGAGCAGGCTAGTATAGATGGGAAGGCAATACACTCATTGCCGCAATCCTAAACATCGTAGTGAAGGGGGTAAATTCATCCGGGTCCATTTAGACCCATGTTTGGAGCCCAAGCTTTAAGACTGATCTCTTAAAATCAGTCCTGCCCTCTCCCACGTGTTCCACTTCTGCCCGGAACCGCAACATTTGTGTTCACGCCCCCCTGCAACCGCGAACACAAATAGCTTACACAGTCTGCAAATAAAATAATTTTAATGTTTTGCTTGGTATTTGCACACTGCTGTCTACAAGTAGAACTGTACTCTGAAGTGCTCAAACAATTTGTAAAATAAATGGTAGCGGGAAGTAAAATGAGTGAAACCTGTGAAGCTAGGTTGAGAGTTCAGAGTACATGTACAACGTTATGTGTAGGTTAAATAAAATGTTTAAAAAGTATATTATCTCTGGCGTCATTATAGGCTCTCGTGTAGTATGGACACATTAATAGACCCTTTTCACACTTCCATGTTTGTCGTACCGGAAATCATCATAACAGGGTTAGAAACCGTAGCGAAGGCAGTGGCAAGACATAAATACACTAAGTATAAACATCCCTACCTTGCTTTCCACTAATTTTCAAACCATCTCAACCATGTGTTTTGATAACCATAGAAAGGCTCAGTGGTTCTAATCTAGTGTTAATTTTGAAATGAAACATTTGTTTTGTTAGAGTAGCAAAGTACAGTATGTGAGCTCAACAGGCAGTACCTGCAACACGTTGGTTGTGAGTATGGGGACCGCAGTTCTGACGTTGGTATTGCGATTTCGGCCTTGGTTTCAGTACTGTTACACCCCTAGTTTACTAGCCTGGTTTCCAGACCAAATATTTACTTTGTGAATAAATATAGTCTGCATTCATTGCCTCCTACTGGGCATAGACCTCTTAAAATTAAAAGACCTCTAAAATAATTATTTTTGTAATAATTCGATAATATTATTGGATAACCTTTAATCAATCAACAACTGTTTGATTGCCTCATCTAGCTCTACCACCATTTTGAAACACGCTCGACTTCAACGTCATCTCACTAACCCACCCTGATTAGACCGCCAGCAGGGTGGGTGTGAAAACACTAATGCGAACAGGGTTTCCAGACTATAATCTCAGCGAAAACATATTGATCTGAGAGCAGATGGGTGGAGCCAGGCTACTAGTTTGTACCCTATGAGAAAACCTTTTGATACATGAATCACTGAGGAAGACACTGAATGTGATTGTGGTTAATGGATTGTATGCACCACATGGACTAAAACATTGACTAAACATTGACTAAATAGATTGTGTCCATAGAAGACAGACAAGTTATGTGATCTTAACATGGAGACAATAGTCTTAATGTTAATATTAGGGCTTTCTGCCAGTCAGACCTCGGGTGACTTTGAAGAATTCAAAGTGAAGAAATTAGCTTTTGTCTGACGAGTACATCCAGATTGGAGAATTGGCTTGAGGCAGCATAAAGGAGCTCTAATATGCTCCTTTTTGACACATGCTAAGCCACACATTATCCAGTTATGTTTCCCCCCCTTTATATCCACCTAAAGGTATACACCATACACTTTACTTTTTTAGATAGTCCAATTCAGGCAAGCAAGACTGTGTAATGTCAAATTACTTCACCATTTTCTCTGTAGAGCCTGTGTAATCATCTCCACTCCAGACATTATGAGTCTGAATATCTCTTGGGCAAGGGGGAAATCATATAGCTTAGCTCCCTGCAACCTTGGCTGAATGTTCAGGAAAAAGGTGATTTTCTTAAGAAAAATTATAAACCAGCCATTTCTCGTCTTCACCACTTTGGCCATGTGTAGGATTGACTGATGGATATTTTCATTTTAAAACCCCTCTAAGCTGGCAGAAATTGGGTCTGAAAGCCCAACCACAGCCCTTCCTCTGCCATATGAACGTTACAGTACTCCCTTGATCTGACCCTCATCGTCCCCTGATCCCAACTCCCCAGGAGCTACTTAACCATCTCGTCCTAGAATGCTTCGGAACTCGCGTAAGGGCAGGTGTTTCTTTTGGCAGGCAGGCAGACCCTAACCCTAACCCTAAATCTCCTTTACAACTCTGTGCCACTGCACCAAAATACTCACCCCATCCTTTCCTTAAGCCCCCTCTCAAACTGTAGCGGGTAGCAACCATGTTTAGCTAGTGCTGGCTCTGGGGACAAGGCAAGGCCATTACTCACAATTGTCTTTTACTGAGGTCACGTCCAACACATGCAAGCCGGCCTGAGACCCCCGGACCTGTTTTCATCTCAGGACCCTGCTGACGTTTAGGCCTAAGAATCCTCGATAGACCAGTCCGAGGTGATTTATGACAGAGATATCTCGTTACACGGAGTATGTCTTCACCGTGTATTTACTCTGTCGCTGGATGTTCCTGCAGAGTTCATCAGAGGCTGGCTCACACTTGTTATTTAGCGGCATATTAAATCCGGAATCCTCTGTGCCGTCATTGCACGAGGTGTCAAAATGAGCTACAAGGCTTCAAGGTAAATGTAACCTTTGCTAGCGTCAAGATGGAGTTTATTTTACCAAAATAAACCTACAGTAAGATTTAATAGCAATTGAAAGCTCTTTATAGTTTCTTTATATAGTTTGTATCTTTATAGTTTGTGTTGAGAACATACAACACTTAAGTGCTTCTTTCCCAAATGTGTCAATGTCTTATTGCGGCATGCCCAACACTGTTGGCTGTACAGCTAAGCAATCACAACACGATCTGCCCTTTATGTTTCGTTGTCTGCACCTTGTTAGTCTTCACTTACGACTACAGGTGTGTGTTTCTCACCCACGTTCTGTGCGCAAGTAGATGAACTCAGACATGCGGTACACCCATGCTGAATGGAGGCGTGCCATTCATCCTGGTGTCTTGCTGGCGACAATAGACAAGGGGGATGTGGGTGATGATTGTTGCTTCTTAACCCAGGATAAGGATCGAAGCCTTTTCACACATTAATGATTGGCTGCTGTAAATGACACACAAGCAATATTGTGCTTACATAATGGCATTAACGCAATCACAAATGTGAGTGGAGCTGCGCATGGTACAGTAGATACGTAAGCTGCATATTCACAAGAACCAATAGTAAAGTAGGTACCAGTTGTCCCGCCCTAATTGGCTCAGCAAAACTGTCGAGGAGATTCAGGCAGTCAATCAAGGAGCCCGTCAATCAAGCAGTGTCTGTACACACCCACACATGATTAGAGGTCAAATCAGACACATGAACCCAGCAAATTTCTGGTGTAACAGCATGGAAGACTCATGGCCTCACTTTTCTAAACCTTTCCTTTTTCTTACGTGCATATATTTGGAATGTGTTGTGTGTCTTGCAGTGCTTTTCTATTACTTGAGTTTGAGTTCACTTTGAGTTCACAAAGTAAAATGTTGAAATAAGACCAGTCCCATCAATGCCATTGCATATACAGGGCTTTGATATGTGTTACCAGTGCACTCCACAGCTTATGTTTTAGGCTGCTTGCAACTGTCATGGTTTATGTTTGTGAATGAGAAAAGACACAATGAATCCTCTCAGCCATTGTAAAGATACCGGAAACCACATCAATCTTATTATTTGAATACAACATAGTGATTTTCAACATTCATTCTCTGTACTGTACTACAGAACTATTGAGAACTCAGAATGGTAAATCACCTGCGGTCCTTCCACAAACAGACTAACCATACAATGCAGCACAGAAGAGTTAGACAATATGATGCTCTTCATGCTGCATGCTTCATAAAGCACAGCATATCTGCATCTAATTTGGTTTGGAAGCTGAAGTATTTAGCCTGCATTATTTCTCCAGAAAAAATGGATACAGTTACTGTACACCAAGAGAGAATGGGATTAGTTACATCTCAAGAATGGAAATAATTAATGTTGTTACGGTAATCCCCTCCCCGTAATTGTTAATAGCAAACCATAACTCTTGTGTTCCTCACTACATAAAACCCAGTACTACTAGGTCTTAAGTTGTCCTTAGCTTTTTATAGGCTACCTAATGAAACTCTATGCATTTCCATGGCTTAACGCCTGACAGGAACAATATATATGTCCTATTTTCCTTCTTACAGCAGACTTACTTGCTGTGATACTCCTTCAAGCCTTGTTAAAGTTGGTGTCCTTGAATACCCCATACTGTTCTCAAGCCAGAACTTACATGTCCTTTGTGATTCTGATCATTCACATTCTGGTCTAATAATATTCACATAATTTGGGGATTTTATTGAAAACTGTTGTTGACATTATAGTTAGCTGTATTTCATTACATTTGGCTGGTCTTATTTATCAAAGACTACACTGTATCCAAAACTGTAATATTTTTCAAGTTGTAGAAAGTGATTGGAAGCAGGATTGTAAGTTTATGACGTGTGTTTTGTGTGTGTCTGTTTGTTGTACTGTATGTAGTCAACATTTTTTTTATATTAACCACACTAAAAGGCACCAATGGCTTGTTCATTTAATGTACAGGACAAAGGAACTGACGTGTTGTTCTCTCCAGTGCAATGTTCTTTCTCCATGCTTCTGCTATTTAAACAGTCTGCTGTTTGCCGCCTATTGCTCTTTACTTAGGAGATGAAGGCAGCCACCTGCCGAAGCTTCCATCTGTACATCTGTTTGTTTTCACATAGGTAGGCAGTAGGCTCAGAGGGCCACACAAGTGGGTGCTTGACAAGTAAAAGAGAAAGATAATAAACACAATTATTCTAGGAGGAAGGAATGTCTTTCAGGAGCTTTCCATTAGCAGGTTGTCTGTTTGTTAGCAGTCAGGATGCAATTACAACAGGTTTATTTGACTCAAACAGAATAAGACAGTCTGAACTGAAAACAACTGAAAAGAAGCTTTGACAATGCATTTTATTAAAGGTCAATGACCACAATATCATGTTTGATGTCGGAAAATAATATTTATAGTGTTTAGTAAATAAATCAAAAAAATGTAAGTGTGCACCCTAAAATGGGTTTTTTGAGCTGTAAATGAAATAATAGAATTGATATGTGATGAGACACATCAATGCTGGTGTTAATATTCAAAAAATTCCCGTTTTTATAAAAATCTGCATTTTATGGTCTGAAAACAGAACTACACGTTGCATGGGTGGAGTCAGGATCAGCACAATGCACAATGTTGGCCTACTCAAGATGGGCTTCTATGAAAATAAAAGCAATTGTGTGCATCTACAGTATACTGTAGTGTACTACATACATTCCACATTCTTGCAATTATCAGTATATGTTAAAGGGTAACATTTTGGTTTGAACAAGGAAATAATAATTTAGAGCCCCACTCAATGATAGCATGTTGAACGTCCTGTAACAAAGTAATCATGTTTGAGGATGTGAAAATTACCATTGCTAATAATACATTAGACTAATATGTTTTCAGTATTGGACTGAAACTGAGTTTCCTTATGTTGTAGCAACACAATTACATTGATTTCTTATTGATTATTGCTTTAATGCTGCATTTTAAGGTAATTTACAGTATGACAATAATTTAAATGATGGAAGGGAAAGAAATTATAATTTCAGGTACTAGCTATAATTTTGAAAATATTTCCCTTTCTACTTGTTTAGACATATTAGAAATCAAATATAATCATGGTAAAATGATTTTTACCTCTTCTTAAAGCAATGTAGTTGACCAGTTTAGGTTAAAATACCACACAAATTATGTGGAATAGCACAATCACAACCTCCACTCTCGAAAAGCTGTAACATTTCAATGACTGTTGCTTTAAATTTAACAAGCCACTGCCCACCCCGCCCCGACTTCCACGTATCTGTGTTGACGTGAACCTAATACTGCTTTACTGCTAGTACTCAAACACATTTTGAACATGGTTTTATGGGTTTTGAACCACATATGGTTTATTTTTTAAGGTGTTAATATTGCGCATTAATTCCACCTCGCCGTCCAGACTACAGTAAAGGATACGGGAGGCAGAATGTAGTTAGTTGTTGTTTGTGTCAACCACATAAACACAGCAGCAGCTAGTCACACAGGCCTGTGAAGGAACAGGGGTGTTACGTTTTGATAACCAGCCATGTATCCACTAAGCACATTTTTTCATTAATGAAATGAGTTATACCATGCCACGACATTGCAGCCATCGTTGCCCGCTAAACAGCCATGTACCCATAAGCATGTATTAATTAATGAAGGGTTACGTAGCACAAAACCGCAGCCATTCTTGCCACTACGGTACAGGGTTATGATAGATAGGTGGCTAGCTGCTAGCAACAACACAGTGATATTTGGTTAAACAAGGAACGTTTAAGTTAAATTATTACATACAGTATGACATATTCTGTCTTTGTTATTATCAAGGGCATAATGTTAAATGTTTTGGTTGATATGACCGATCACTGACCCAGATAAAAGCATTATTACGGTACCAAAAACTGCAATCCGTTTCCGGCAAGGGATACAATTTCGGTATGACGTGAGTGCGTCTTTATCAATGAGCAATGTTTAGGTTAAGTAAATCAACACATTATTTAAGCAGCCTATTTCTAATTGGTTTACTGTTTCTGAACAATAGCCTATATTAATCTAATGTAGTTATCTAGGTGCACAGTGCATCACTCTTGATAATATGCCTGTCCTGCAGACTAGTTGTTTATGCTATGGTAGCCTACCAGTTACTGTATCAAAAAATAGATTTACAGATTTGGTCACCTGCAAATGTTGAACATTAAACTTTAACTTACAGTTTGTGTACGGCGATCAACATCAGTTCCTTGCCTTGTATACTACGTAGCTGGCCATATCCTCATAGGGGCGTTACCAAACAAACTGTGCAGTAATTACGCAACATATGGACTTTTCTCTCATTCGCTTGTTTCCCTGCCTCTCTACATTTTTTAGCCAATACAGACCAGTAATCTAACAGTCCACTTTGAAAGGCTTATTACTTCTCCGTAACTAGAAATACTTGGTTTTCATGGAATGGGTCCTTTCAAGTTAACTTCTGATTAACAGAGTTCTGCTTTCTGTCTTAAGTTCTGTCCCACAATATTTTACACTGAAACCGATTAATTATGCGGTAAAAAACCTATGAAACATCCATTTTACTTACACCTGGCTTATTCTATAATAAATGAAGTAATCTGCACACCCTTTAAAAACGGATTTGAAATGTAGTGTACACTTCGTAAAAGTTGCAAATGTTGCCCCTTGGTATTTGTGGTCAAAGAGTCACATTTTCACTAAAATAGACACAATGGGGAGTATGCATTCCCTGACAGATCATTGAAGTCATTGTGAATCCACTAACTCTATCTGCCATGTTGGAGGTCTTGCATAAAACATTTACGCACAATAACAATTTAGTTGTTTAAATCTGCTCAAACTTTGTGTGCTCTTTTTGTTGTTAATGCCTGCTACTGTATGTCTTAAGTATGGTTTTGTATTGGAGGAGACAGCACATTTCAAGCCCCCTATGGCAATTTCTGACTTCTTTAAACCTTAGTGACATATTTTGTGGAAACTATTGGATAAATAAAATTGGTTAGGAAAGCACTAACCGTTTTAGTGGGGTCCAACACTCAAAACACATGGCTGCAATAACAAGGTGAATGAATTTGAGTCGACAAACACAATGTCAAATTGAAGCTGAATTGAAGTGAAACTCTTGGTATTCCTTTATAAAGGTATGGAATATTATTAAATACGGTATAACAATCCAATTACACAGTCCAGTTCACAATAAGGCAACCTAGTTTTATTGACGTGCTTCCTGAAAGCACGTTGACACTTTCTCTGTCCTCCGCTCGTGTGCGAACTTCCGGGCTTTTCCGCTGCGTGCACTGTGGCCTTTGTCGGTGCCTCAGAGATGAAAGGCCCGCCGTCGGGTGGCAAAGCGTGTGGAAACAAAAAGACTCATTCTTCGGCTGCGCCTCGAACACATTGGAGCAATCAGTACAGCTGTTCCCCTTGCGGGTGTCCCTGCTCTTCAATCCAGTGCACGTCCTGGGGGGGGGGGGGGGGGGGGGGGGGGGGGGGGGGGGGGGGGGGGGGGGGGGGGGGGGGGGGGGGGGGGGGGG
>JAODTR010079540.1:0-14906 GCA_025399935.1 Amblyopsis rosae | reverse complement strand
GTGTTCCAGGCACGTCCAGCTGGGAGGAGGCCTCGGGGAAGACCCAGGACCAGGTGGAGAGATTATATCTCCAAACTTGGCCTGGGAACGTCTCGGGATCCCCCAGTCAGAGCTTGATGATGTTGCTCGGGAAAGGGAAGTCTGGGGTCCCTTGCTGGAGCTGCTGCCCCCGCGACCCGACTCCAGATAAGCGGGAGAGGATGGATGGATGGATGGTTTTAATTTCACTCATATTTCTTTAACCTGATTCCTTTAACCATTTTAATTAACATATGTAATTATAGTATCATGTTATGTATCTTGTCTTTCTTTATGCACCTGTTTTAATTTTTCGTTTATATATTTTTAAATCTGATTCCTTTAACCATTTCTATTGTTTCTCTGTACTTCTGTGTTTGTTTATGGGAAGCACAACTGTACATGTATTCCCTCTCTGTAAAGCACTTTGAATTGCACTTCTGTATGAAAAGTGCTATATAAATAAAGTATTATTATTATTATTATTATTATTATTATTAGTATTGTTATTATTTATTTTATTATTATTATGACTAGGCTAGGGCAGGACAGCCCAGGTCCTCATAACACCTAGAGTATCTCCTTCCCGCAGACGTCTCCCTCCGGGCTTCGCGGGCATTGTACAATGGCCTTACATATTACCATTTGGCCATTAAAGGCCATTACCTTTGTAGTAGTAGTAGTACCTTTATAATATAGTTTACATATGTACAGGCCTACTTCTGAGCAAACGCTCCCAGTGCTACCGGGATGTTTTGCACCTCCTGGACCTATTCCCATAGCTTCAGTTATATTTCTCCGTGAGAATAAGTCTGGAAAGCCTAGGAATCATTTTGAATGTGTCCGAGTAGTAAATTAACTTTCCAATCAGCGTTGTGTTTATAGCTATAGCTGTTTATTAAAGCGGTCATGGTTTAGGTGTGCCGACAGCGAAAACGACCAGATGGTTCATCCAATCGATTGCCAAGTACAGCCATTCACAAACAGTTTCAATGTACGGCTCCCCGGATGGACATGTGACTACATTTCCTCTGGCATGTCAGGTTACTATTCCCAGATACTTAGTGGGATTACATTTTCAAACGTAATCAAGGTAAAAGGAATGGGTGGTTCACATAAAAGGAAGGGCAATTATATTTTCAGATAAATATGAGATTTAGAGGGAAGGGGGGGTGGGGTGGCTCGGGGGTGTGTGGGGGGGATTGAGGTTAGGGATGTACTGTCGTAACCACTTACTGAAAACAGTGCAGCAGGTTGACATGCATGTGAATGGGATGCGTACTGTGTAACAGCACAGTATATCTTTCACTGTCTAATCCTGAATAGAGAGGCATCGGGAGAATGGGTCACCCTCCGATAAATCTACTGCTGCCAACTGCTCTATAATGAAACTCTCACCAGTAGCTAACATGCACGCACGCACACACACAGACACACGCACACACAACATACACAGGTCCTCCGATGACTTGGCTGATGTCTGCCAGCTTTTCCATCCCCGAAGACAACAGAGTGCATTAGCTTGTTCCATAAAACACCCACTTGAGCGCTAGTGTGCACCGACTGTGCTTCGAAGACAACTATTTGTGGTATTCCCGCCAACGCCTTGTAAATCACCCCTCATCAATGATTTAACGCATCACTTGTCTTATTGCAGATCTTTGTCAAATGAAATGCTACTGCAAGTGACCTGCATTTGACCCCTTTTAAAAGGTGAAGTAAGCTATTTCAAGCCAATTAATTGTAAGATAATCCACTTTTTTTGTCAAATTCACCAAATATCTCCTTCCTTTTTGCTCGCTTTCTGTTCTCTGTGCGTGCTGAAAAAATTATGAAAAGATAACCATACCCCCATGAAAATCATGGCTTATAAATAAGGGTGCATATGCATAAATAAATGAAATGCTGTAATTCAGTACATTTTGTGTATGTATTTGGACTGAGTTTTAAAGTTAGTCAGAGCATGGAGGAATCAAAATGTGTTTCAAACAAAACTATACACTAATTTACCATCCTTTACATAATCATAAAACAGAAAAAAATACCTGTTTAAAAACAAACAGTGAGTTAAGTTAAATATTATCCTAATTGACGCAGAGAGGGTGCTGATATCAGAGACATGAAACACGATGATAATGCATTTAGAAGCCATTATATAAAAGTAGGCTAATTATCTATGAGGAATTCATTATATATATATATATATATAGGTAATGTGTGTTTGCCTGATGATTGCAGTTATTTCAAGCAGATAATAACACTTGCCTGTTCATCTGTTGACATGTCATTGTCAGTCGCTTTGGATTAAAGCATCTGCTAAATTATATAACTGCAAATGTACATTTTAAGTTTCACCTGGGAATCATCTCAATATCTGCTCGCTTCAAAATCAAGAAGCAGGCCACTGTACAGAGGACATCTCTGCCCACAGAAACTCCACAGCCCCACACATCTTTCTAATAAAAATATGTGGCCAGATTGGGTACTGCAGTGAGTCTTAACTTTTACCATAGCGTTATAGGTATAGGTGTAGGTATAGGCAAAGTAAAATAGTTTTTGAGTAAAATAAAGATAGAGAGGTGAAAATACCAAACTTTTATGTGACTCACAAATACTATCTAAAGTGACTATTCCTTGACCCTTGACCCTGGGCCCGGGGATAACTGTTTCCCCCCATGTCAGCATGATGTGGCCCGCTGAAAGCTGAACCCATCCCTGTTACTTTACAAAACAAACTAACGCCCGTGGTGGTAGTCTACAGCAACCCCACCAGTCTGCCTCATCTCTGGGTGGTTGCTCATCATGTAGAGTCAATAAAGTAATCATGTAATCAGTCAATCAATGCATCTTGTTGCTGTGGTGAAGCATCATGCATATTCATGTCTCTCCTACAACAATATGGGCATTTTGTTTTAAGCAGACCTCACTGGAGCTCTCCAACAGCACACACACACACACACACACACTGGGGCGTCAGAGGGGTGTCTAAGGTAGCACTGCCCACCCCTGATATCTGATATCAACATTGTATTGGCTGACGCTGGCGGTTTGACAATGCTCCATCTTTCTATAATTCTAAAATCTTTGTTGAGACAACCTAATCAGTGAATCAGAAAGGCTTGCTATTTATTCACGCTCCTTAGATGCCAGGTTAGGGTTACACACTAATTGTCTGTCATGGTCTATGGACCCGCTGAAATAGCCCAATAGGCCACACCCTGGCTACTCCATAGTTAAAACTAGTTCCCCAACTACACACATACACACACAAACACACACGTACTCGCACACAAGCACCGATGTTGACTTGAGATCCAGCCAGGCTATAGATTTCACAGCCATACACACAGTCCATTAGTCATAAAGGCTATAGCGGAGTGTGTGGAATTAAAAAAACAAACAAACCCAATCTAAGTCTCACTGCTAGGTGAGATAATATCGAATAAATTTATACACCCCCATGCGTTCCTCCATGTTTATTGTTCCAATTTATGCAATTACTACCCTGGGAATTGGGTTGCTTCATATTTTCATGAAAGGTCGGGGCTTTTATTTCACGAGGCACACAAATTAATTAACACAAAACTACGGCGCGCCGCTAAAAGCTATACGGTTGAACCATTATTCCAATCTTCTCCTGTTGCGAACAGACTGACACGTTTCAAGGAGGGTAGTGTGTTTTGGGGTGGGGGGGTGGGTAATAACAGGGAGAAGGCCTGATTCATCCGAGAGAGAGAGAGAGAGAGAAACGGCAGGGACACGGACGTGGTGTCAGGGCGCTGCGCAGCTATATCAGTCAGTAAATAGCTCAGATTATGAAGACGACTTCGGCGCGCTCCGTGCACTTTATTGGATTTTCGCCGCGAGTTTCATTTCCTGATTGCGCCGCGGCAGACGCAGAGGCAATCAAATGCCTCGGCCGCGGACATAAATCACACCGCCGTTTGCCCGGAGGGGAGGGGCAACGGAGAGAAAAAAGCCAGCTCATCCTGTTCCTGACTGGAATATGTCTAATGACACTGGCGGTGGCGATGAGGCTGATTATTAAGGGCCTCTAAATTCTGACGTGAGCAAACTGAGGCCATAGAGACGGTGTTGTTTTTCTATTAGTCGCCATGTAGGACTAAGATGAGCTGTAGTTTTGACTGTGTGTGAAAAATGCACATTCCCTTCTTCACCAAAACACACAAATCAATGCAAAGCCCATTTTCCCCCAACCAAACCCACACACAGACACACACGCACACACACGCACACATCAACATAGAACAGCTGTCTTGCAAGTTCCTCTGGTGGCACAGCCCTCTTCAAGCCAAACTGAGCGCGTGCAGGATCATGCAAGCCCTCTGAAATGATCTAGAGAGCAGCTTTGTAGTAATGAGAGAATAAATCATGCCTCGGGGTTGCCTCCACGCCATTTCACCGGGACGGTTCGTAAACATTACACGCTCACAAATGTTCCATTCAAAACGCAGAGCAGACGCCCAGTAGCTGGGGAAGAGACAGTCCCCCACCTGATTCATGTCGCTCCGGCGTCCTTATGGTGGCACGCAGAGCAATGTGACATCTTACTTTATGTTTGTGTAGTGCTATAATAAGCTGCTAAGCATGTCTGTGTTGTTTAGGGACGGTGTGGAATTGCAGTGTGGAGAGGGCAACCACACTGGCGGCAGAATCGTCGTCAGCGCAGCGTTGCATGTCTTTATATGCTGATGTGCAGCCAGGTATGTAAGCAGCCCGGTATAGGCCGTTAGCAACTGTGTTTGTCTTGCGGTGAGGCTGAAACGTGGCTGTATAGTCGACACTTCTTGTCAAATTCAGGCAATATCTCTTCATCGTCCTTTCATGTTTTGATCGAGTTCGAATATCAACGGCCTTTCTTCGGCATCACTGACCCCACCTTTAAGTATTAAGCCGTGCACTGCAGCAGCGCTGTGCTCATGCACAGACAGACACACACTGACTGGAGAATCTGAGCACACAGCTCACTGAATATGAGCAAGCCTCAGTGGTGGCGGTTGTTTTTGTAAAAAGTAAAAAGAGCCTGTGTTTGCTCCTCTGTCCGTCACTTAAAGGCAGGGTCGGTCATTCTTGATAAATTCGAGCTCAAATCAAAACAGTACCGCTCCGCGGCCCTCCGCTGCAGCGCCTCGCACATCGAAATGCATTGTGAAGCAAAGCGTATAGTGCTACGGCTTTGTTGACACGAGCGGTGTTCACCACGTCCCTATTTACGGAGCCAGAAGTATCAGGGTTTTTTTAATCACGCACGGAGAACGGTAAGATAGCGACATGCGAGGAGATATTTGTTGAATTTGACAAATAGCGTATTTAGCTTACATTTAGCTTGCTATTGCTGACTATGCCTATATCTGCTATAGCGAGACCAAAGGCGTTACGGTATAATTTCATCCTTCTACTGTACACCTGACGACACACACTGCAACACGAGCCACAAGGTTCCGTAAGCACACCTGTCCACTTGCATCAGGTGGACCGCCCTGGATCCCAACACGAAGTCCATGCACCTGAAATAAAGAGAGAGAGAGAGAGAGGGAGAGAGAGAGAGGATTTACTTAAATGAAACTCCTACTGTATACTGTGTAGCCTATATGAATGCTTTATAGGCTGTTGCGCAGTGTGCTGCAATTTTACCCACATTTTGTGATAGTATTCTGTCAGAATATGAAATCATTATTGACTGCATTTTGACAATCTGTTGTTTGACAGGACAAATGCGGGCCTTGTGAAGAGTCAGAAAAGAGGGTGGAGATGCATTCCTGTAGCCGCTGACCGACATGTTCCTTCTCATGGAAACATGTAAAGACACAAAACAGATCAATGGCATTATAATAAGGAAATGCCTAAATGCAACTGGTTTCTTTGTTTTTTGACCCATGGCCAAATAAGATTGCAGTGTGACCCCGATGCATGGGGATGCATGCATGTTAGCATATGCACTTAACAGTTAACTTACGTTAAATAATATGGTAAAATTTGCATTCCACTGCTTGCAATTACGATGCTTCTTCTACCTGACTGAAAAGCTACATTTCCTGGCAAGAGTTTTTTGAGTGGATTTTATTTTTAGTTTATAACCACGGCGAAGCATATAGCTGGTGTCAAGAATCCCACCCGCCCTTCCCTGCGGTTTGAATGCGTTCGTCGAGGAGTTTACAGGAGTCACGGGCTCCTTGTCAGACTCGATGACAAGCAGGTGGTGTCGGAGCCTGCATCCACATCTGCTAAGGGGAGCTGCAACATGCTGCCAGAACCTGCCAAGTGTCAGATGAGTGTCAGTGTCAGCACTTGTGTGCATGTGTGTTTATACGCGAGTGTCTCCGCTGACCTTGACGGCTTTCTCCATTCCTGGCGTGTGCTCAAAAGCCTGACAAAAGGACGTATCCTACAGTCGCTGGTCGCCGTCAACAACTTTCATCTTAAATTCTCCCGTCGTCTTCAAACACCTACGGGGAAGATGGTATGCATCAGCCTGCTGAACAGCCAAATAACATCACAGTACGGGAGCCAGAGCGCCAGCGCAGCACACTTCTCGCGTCTTGACAGTCTGACTCAATGATGTTCTGTGCACTGCCGAGTTATGCTACTTTGTCAAAGGGTTCTATAACGTAGAGCGGGGGTGGGCAATTATTTTCACTTGGGGGCCACATTGAAGACATCAGAGAACTTCGCGGGCCACTTTTTTTAACCAACATGCTAAAACATTTTAAAATGAAACACAAAATAGCTAACTTTGTTAACTTGCACAATAGGCTATTCATATATTTACCATTTTCAGTAAATAAAGTAACATTCTGCAGAGCTCGTCAAGTAATTTTATGTTGTATTATTTAATTTTTTTTATGTTTGATGTATCGAACGGGCCGGGTAGAATGTCTCAAAGGGCCGCATCCGGCCCCCGGGCCTGACTTTGCCCAGGACTGCCGTAGAGAGAACTGATAGCAGAACAGAGTCTATCAATATACCCGATCAAGAAATAGAAAAGGGAAACCCATGATATGCATTTCGAGAGCAGGCTACTGAAAAGCCCACAAAGATGTTATTCCCTGACTCTCTCACAGTATATCACAATTATTACATTTATTTATGTATTTATTTTGTTTATTTACATGTTTGTATTATTTATATTTAATGGGGAGCATGTTTTGATACTCTTAACATCTTTATTTTAGATTTCAGTGCTAGTGCATCTCGATGTGCCCTATCAAATCAAGCATGCTAACACCAAGTACAGATTACCTTTACATTACACAACTACTCACTACTGTATGTGAACTGTATCGGCAGGGTTGGGTAGGTTACTTTTACTTACTTTTACAGTTACTAGTTACCAGACTAAAATTGTAAACAGTAATGTATTTTTTGGATTACCTAAATGTAGTAACATAATCTGATTACTTTCTATTACTTTTATATTACTTCACGCCTCAACATTGTTCTTTGACATGCCATCCAAAGCAATTTACTGCGTTGGCAGTGCAAAATCTTTCTATTTTCATGACTGTTTATGTGGCGAAGGGGATCAGATTAAAGTAGGATTTTATTTAAATTATTGATTGACTTTAATTAAATATTAATAAGAGAACAGCTGATTGTTTTATGTATTTTTATTCAGCAAACTTCCTGTTTAAACTTGAGAACCCTAGAAGTGATCATCACTTTTACAAATACCTGTAATCTGATTACACTATTTTAGCAGGTAACTGTAATAGATTACGGTTACAGTTTTTTGTAATTAGTTACAAGTAACTGATTACATGTAATTAGTTACAAGTAACTGATTACATGTAAATAGGTGTCACAATATGCCTGGGGCCCCAAGATGGGAGGGGCCTCCCTAACGGTCGCTGAACAACGTCATGAACAACACTGGGTGGCCTTTGATCAGCTGCAATGCGCATTAGCCTACTGCAACGACACACTCAAACTCTAGTCGGGGTCCCATGGATATCGCAAGTCGTTTAGCCATAGAACTGGGCCAAAATCACCTGGCAGCACCGCTTAGAAAGAGCAGGAATGCCATTCAACGCTGTAAAGCATTGGAGGTAAGACGTTGATTTAGAGGCTCCACTGGTCCTTCTGATCCCTTTCATCGCCATGCAACATACACATCAAACTGCCATTCACCCACATTACTGATTACTGACCAACACACCTCACTGTTTTAAGGTTTTGAGTTGCTATTATTTGATTATACTAAGTTAATTACACCGTGCTTAAACTTCCACATCCTGTTTTGTCACACCGACGAGCCGGGTTGTGACATTCTCTCTCTCTCTCTCTCTCTCGCTCTCTCTCTCTGGCACACACACATCAGCACTATGGACAAGACCTGCCATTGCTTTCCTTGGAATTTTAGATATGTTTTGCAGTTGTCAAATACAGTAATCTAATCTATACGTATCAGTTTTATACATGCATTGCTACTAAATTGTTCCTTGTATGCCTAGGTGCCTTGCATAAGCACATTATATTGATAATACATCAATATGTATGTAAATAATTATATGTACAGTATGCACAGTATATATTACTATACATACAGAGCACTGTACAATACAGTAAATAGCCTGTTAGTATTGATATTGTCTGTGTTTTCCACATTTCCCTTGTTTCCAGTCCATGTTTTCCTTGTTTCCTTCCTTTCCTTGGGCATGGAGAGATCTAAAACATGCAGGGTGTGGCCCTCCAGGACCGGAGTTGAATAGCCTTACAATATTGGTTACCTTGGATGGCTGTTTGGACTGAATACACTTGTGTCCGTTACACAAGCGTTTACATCAAATCGAAATAGACTTGTTTTAACCATATAGTTCTACTTAGAAGTGTTTCTAAGTAGCTAGAGATGCACACTGTTTGTGGCGTCCATATTAAAACATAATTAGGTGCAGGCTATGTGAGCATGCGCCTTCTTTCTTTCCTCCAGAGATCTGCTACGGTCCCGGATACAGGACAACTGCACTAACATTTTCATTTTAAAAGGTACTATTTGATGAACTGCTATGTGAGGTGCATAGCGATACAAACAATCCTGTGGATCATGTGGGGTCACCAGTTCACTTCCATTTTCAATTACGTTTTGTTTTTATATATTCCTCCAGCTGGTTTTTCTTTGCAGATGTATAGCTGTAAGCTAATAACATGTAGTGATTACTTGCAACGTTAAAAAAGCCTCACAGTGGGCATCACTGAATTGCTTTAAGAGTAAAGGACCTGATATGTAGAGTAATACAATAGACCCTGCCAATAGGCAAGATCATTTGCTTTGCATATTTCTTAAAGCTATATAATGCATGGACGTTTTTGAGAATGTTTTAGTATTATTGTTTACTGTATACAGTGGACAGTACGCATTTCATTTACTGTGAGTTTATCAAAACTATTCTGAAATGCATTTAAGTGTCTTGAATTAAAAACATATACTGTATATCTGTATGAGCATTAAACCTCTGTAATACCTATTGATCAAATTAGGACTACAATTTACTGTAAAGTCTTGGTTGATATTTTGAGCTGTTATCTTGTACTGTAAATCCATTTTACAGTACTGTAATAGAGTACAGTAATAGAATTTTCTTCATTTTGTGTACCTTTGTATTGCTACTTGCAGTAATTAAACTATAGAGCACAATTATTTATGATGTCAATTGATGGACAGTGTTTGTTTACACCAAGCTGCAGTTCCAAAATGCCTCCACACGGGGGCAGGACAGCATAGAATACAAACAAAATATTTTATATTGTTGAAAATTTAATATTGATGTTTTCATAATATGTTGGCTACGATTTAAATGTCATAATACATCAAACCAACTGACGTTGAAAATGTCACGCCTATAAATAATATTAGGCAGAGATTCAGCAGGAAAGGTATGTAAATATACATACTTAGAAAGCATCCACATTATCACCATAGGATGACCAGCTTGTGATTAATGTGGATAGTTACGTTTACTATTTAACCATACAACTACGATAATAATTTGCTCTTAAAATGTCTGAAACATGCCAGCATATGTTAATTTCCTACTAAGAATTGCATAACTATGTTTTGTCCTAACAGAAAAGCAAAGGTTGACAGCCATCTGGTGAAAAGGAGATAAAGAATGTTCACGTGCTCACAGATGGGAGTGTTTCATTCAGCAAAAATTAACAGATGTTTTACATACTGTAGCTGACATTGATGGGAGCCACCACCGACCCATTGAGACATACAGTACAGTACTATTTCTGTCTTACTAAGAACCTCCTGGTCACTAATATCAGGGAACAGTTGGATGCAATTAACATGGTGATTTTCCACTGTAACAAACTACAGAGCAGTTGAGACACAAAAAAAACACCAAGAAAAACCTGAGGGATAGTTTAGCAGTCTAAAAATTACCATTATTGTGCACATGGGTAATTTACAACAAATTATCGAAATATTGATCAATTTGGCAGTTTATGAGTTGCGTTTTTAGGCCCGGTGTCCTGTGACGCAATTGCTGAAACATGAGGATCCTAGAAAACATCTAACCACAACACAGCTATTTACTAAGACAGATGCTGTCCTTCTGTCCCAGGGTCCTTTGGCATACTAATAGAACATCTGTCTCTGCACTATCAGGCTCACCGCATGAATATGAATATGAATATGAAAGAGAGTACATACAGTAAGAAAAAGGAAACACAAATGAATGAAATTAAAATAATTATCAACCATTGGAAAGTGCCCAGGTTGGTTCGTCTTCTGTGAAGTTTACCCACGCTTGGCTTCACGTTAGAAGTTGTAAACGGGTAAGAGAAGGAATTTATTAAGCCGTTAACATTCTTTATATGCCATTTGACATGCGGTGGTCAACCTGTTCTTATTTATATTGCTTTCAGATGTATACGAAGCTTCAATTTCAAATGGACACTCCAAGTGCAGTACAGCAGACTTTCTCCTCAGCTTGCATGTTTAAAAGCAAAGGTTGAAAGAGGTTATAAAATAAGACTTTATTCCAAAGGAAATTTGCCCTTCTCACTCACACTGTAAAAACAAAACATTACATAGGCTACCATACACATGCCTATACCCTATACAGTATCTACAGCAGTAATAATAATAATAATAATCATCTTTATTTATATAGTACTTTTCATACAGAATTGCAGTTCAAAGTGCTTTACAGAGAGGGAATACATGTACTTGTGCTTCCCACAAACAAATAATGTTAACCTGACATGCCAGATGGATTGTTAGTCACACGTCCATCTGGGGAGCCATACATTGAAACTGATTGTGAATGGCTGTACATTCAAAAAAATACTTGGCAGTTTATTGGATGAACCATCTGTTCGTTTTCGCTGTCGGCACCATGGTCTGCACACCTAAACCACGCCCTATAGCTATAAACACAACGCTAATTGGAAAGTTCAGTTGCTAATCGGACACATTCACAATGATCCAGACTGATTCTCACGGCGAAATTAAACTGAAGTTGAGGCTACGGATAATGTGCACTGCAGTAAAACTAGAGAAAAGCAGCCATATTATTATGTCAAGTCATCATAAAACGTAGTGTACAACTGGTTAGCCTCTGGCTAGCTTGCCAGTTATGGCTTTAATGGACAGGGGGACAAAGGAGTTCTTGAAGCGTGAGCCTACGGAGGGACTCTGAAGCATCTTCCCGAGAGAAGAAGTTGGTACTCAGGATGGAGGACATGTTTTGGCGCCTGTCTGATTATTGTTTCATCCGAGACAGCATTGGGTGTGTGGGATGCTACTGACTGCGTTGTTCCTCACGACAGCTTCCATCTGAAACATGAATGCTGGTCGACCGGTGTTATGTCCCTACTGGTTTCCAAGATAACTGGTTCGCAGCACACCTCTGGCAGCAGATTCGTCTAAATTGCACAAATATTAACAATAAATTGTCATTCGTCACCTCATTACTACATTCGCAAATAGGTTTTATATGAAAGAGAACGACCTCACAACCCTCTATCGTTAAAAATATTCGTTTTGAAAAGCTAGTTTGTCTGGAGTGGGTCTTGAAACAACAATAAAACAACACAAATAACTTAAACGAAAATGCTGCGGTTAAGCAAACACAAGCGCGCACACGTGCACGGGATTGGAAACCAGTTACCAGTTATCTTGGAAACCAGTAGAGACATAAGATAACACCGGTGTTGTAACCTTTAGGCTACATTGACAAATAGAAAAGAAAAAAACGTAATGATGTGCTATGGTTTAATTAAACATTATCGTAGACCAGGAATCCCCAACTCCGGTCCTGGAAGGCTCCTATCCAGCTTGTTTTAGATGTCTCCCTGCTCCAACACACCTGACTCAAATCAATGGGCTTCTGCAGAGACCGATAACGAGCCATTCATTAGAATCAGGTGTGTTGGAGCAGGGAGACATCCAAAACATGCAGGGCGGTAGCTCTCCAGGACGAGGGTTGGGCACCCCTGTCGTAGACTATCTACAACGTTTGCAGACGTTCCACCTGTTTTTCTAATTACCTGGACGATCCTTTTCCAGACCGTCTGCATTGGATTGTCGAAGCGCCTGTTGAGCAAACTATTCAGGTAGGAAGTCACGGAATGTTTTCACAATTAGCCTATTTTTGTGGCTTGGTCACATTCCCAGGGCCTGCTTCACATTAATGCAGCAGTTACGTTTTATTAAGAGCATCTGCAATGCTTAATATCTGCATCATAGAAAATACATTGTCACTGGATGGTTACACACACACACTAAAGCTAGAACCGACATGTACATGAAAATACAACTGGAAACCGTATTGCCCACTACATTTCAATGAATGTGCAAAAGACAACGTATGGGGTTTATCTACATTATTATTGCCGCTAGTCACCACAAGAGGGGGCTGCAATATCACGTTTTGCCCCTTAACGTCTGAATCAATTTCACACAAACCGACACATACACTTCCTTTTTAAAGTCAGATCCATGTTCAGTGGACTGAACGTTCTGAACGTTCAATTAACTTTTTCAATGAACGACCCGTTTCCTCGAAAACGTTCCAAACGTTCTTGAACTACTTTAAAAGATGTTTGCTGCGTGTAATGGGCGTGGGGAGTGTTGCTCAGTGACGTCTACGAAGCGTTGCTGCATGTTTACATGGGTGTTTGTGAGTATAAGTATGCAATCTCATTCTGATATAAAATGCATGAAATTCTGAAATGGAATATGTTGACGTCCATTACGGACACATCCTTAAATTGGAACAGTGCGCTATGCATCGACAGAAGTGGTTCTAGAGACACACCGGACCTACCATCATCTTGTGCCTCTATACTGTGTTACAGTATGTAACAATCTAAAGCAAAAAAAAACAAATGATTTCGTTGTTGTTGTTGTTAGTCATGTGAGCGTTCAACCAATATGGACAGTGTAACTCCTCCCTGTTGTGTAACCTGATGTTCAGTCTATTGCCGTTCACATTCATTGAACTTGTAGCAAACGTTTCCACCATACTGAATGCAGGACTAGTCTTTCCGGGGAAAGCTGGGAAATTTAGTATTTTGACGTTGAATTCTCAGGCCATGCCACAATCCATCATAGCAGGCGTCCCTCTCTGCAAAACCCTAGTTCTTCTGTTACAAGGCATCCATACGCTGCAAAAGAGATTGACAGGCCAAAGCAGCAACCATCTTCATCAGTCTTCACCCATTACTGGCAGGGTTGTAAGTCTGACAGAGCTTGGAAACATCTGACACCAGATGTTGTTGTTTCATGAAATATTTCGAGCAGAATCACATGCATATTTAAGCTTTTAGGAATAGGCCTAATGAACAGGTTTAAAGTATTGGTTTTGAGTGAATTTGACTTACTTTCAAGTATTAATGTAGTTAATAGGCCAAGACACCAATCTTTAATAATGTTTTTGTACGTAAATGCAGTTTAATTTCACTGCTGGAAGTGCACTGAACACATATTGGTGGTTTTCAAACATCAAGGCTTTGTTAGACCTCAAGCTTCTCTGATGACAACAAACCGTTATACTGTATTTAGAACAGGCTTCATTGCTGAAAGATACAGAGTAAGAGAACAAACACGCACACACACACACAGACGTGCAATACCCCCCCCCCCCCCCCCAAGAACACATTTCAAGCTATTTCTGGGTCTGACAGCACTGGGGAACATGACACACTGAGAGACCCAGAGCTGGGGCACAGTATACAGTGTGAGAACCCTGATAACAAGACCACAGGAAGTCGGACAGTGTTTATCTACGCTCTCGGCTCTCGCCCTAAACGCCGGTGGTTGCGGCGGCTGCAGAAATTAAAAAATAATGCTAAGCAACCCCCATCCCCTCACCCAACGGGTCCGAGGTTGGCAACGGCAACCGCTGCCCGCTGCTGTGTCAGTCGAGCCCAGTCTCAGCCACGGCGGTTTGTCTGATGGCTTTTAAAGAGCTCCAAGCCACAGATGGGTCATTTTCATACTTCCACGTTTTGGCGGGAAGCCAACAGCAGCATGCCAGAGGCTGTTTCTCCCTCCGAAACAGGATATTGGGTTAGTAATGGCCGCCAGGGGACCACCAGAATGACATCTACATTTTTTGTTTTCTTCATACATATCGTAAAACCTTGTGGCAGTCTACCCACCACCGACATGCCCCCCTGTGGCCGCCCGGTGTAATTGAGACAGGCAGACGTGTTGGCATGATGCTGCATTTCTGCTGCTTTGGTTGAGTCACTGTTGAACGAACACTTGACCATACACTTGAAATGCTATCTGGCCACATTTATGTTTGCACAGCTTGGGGTGCAAAGGCTCGATAATAATATTATTATTATTATTATTATTATTATTATTATTATTATTGAACTAGCTTGCAGTTATCAGTGTAGAGTAACCACTG
>JAODTR010079529.1:0-14907 GCA_025399935.1 Amblyopsis rosae | reverse complement strand
GCCGTTTTTTTTCCAACTATCAACACGACCGCGATTGGTCAGTTCAGTTGATACTCGGACACATGCACAATGATTCCTAGGCTTTCCAGACCGATTCTTGTGGGGAAATCATCCTGATCTCGCGAGCTTTGGTTTAATTTTGAATAGGCTAGCTTGGAGCATTTAAGAAAACCTTCACAGAACGTACACCAGCATTAACCCTCACATAAGACAGATAAGGGCTTTTCTTTTACACTACTGCCGATGACTGAATATAATGACATCGTGTGCCTGTCTGCCTGGGTGTGTGTGTGTGTGTGTGCGTGCACGTGTGGCGTGTTACCTGGCGTGGGCTGCTCCAACTTGGCCCGTCTCAGCTCCGTCATGGAGTTCTGCAGCTGCTCGATGACCACGTCGTCCTCATAGAAGAAGTCTTTGGACAGGGTCACCTGCAGGAACTCCACCAGCTCCTCCATAGGGAGCTTTATGAGATGCTCTGCGGACCGTGCGCGCACACACACACACACACACACACACACACACACACACACACACACACACACAGCGAGAGAAACGCATGGCAGGAATTACACGTTTCTGAGGCTGTACAACATATGGACAGATGGAAGGGACGCCATCTTACTTTTGTGCAGTTTGAGGACAGTGTAGGACATGGCAGTAAGCACCCGCTCTCCCTCTAGGATGAATATATCCCATAGCCTCAGGGTCAGGGTGAAGGGAGTCTGGTTTGTGGGAGGGGAGGGGGTGGAGAGAGAGTGTGAGGACTATTTGTTCTGTTGTCTGTAATTCTGTTGTTCCTGTTATCTAGCTTTGGCAATTCTGTTCCGATAGCTGTCATGCTAATAAAGCTAACTAAAGCTAAGTACTCACTCTGTCAAGAAAGCACTGGAAGAACCACTTCATGGTGTACAGGCTGGTGAAGACCTCTTGGCTATCCTGCCAACGAATCACAAACACAGGCCAGGTGTGAGTGACGGCCCAGGTGGGCGGGGCAAACATGAAGCCATCTGGCATGTCAGGTTAAAGGCATAGTCAGCTCATGCAAGCTAACATGCAGCTAGCGTTCTCAAAAATGACGAACCTTGCCTTTACGTTCCAGGGAGAACGAAAGTGGCAGTGGGGTGTGGTGGTGGGGTGTCTTCCGGGGGCAACAAGCCCCTCCCCACAAGACCCAGGGGCCTGCTTAGTCCCACACAAGCCCTACTTTCATCTGCTGCCCCCCCCGTGCGTTTAAATGTCAGCACACACGCACACCCTGAGGCTGTGTGTGCGCGCGTGCGTGTGTGTGTGCGTGCGTGCGTGTGTGTGTGCGTGCGTGCGTGCGTGCGTGTGTGCGTGCGTGTGTGCACTTACCAGGTGCTGTTTGAGTTTGGGCATCATCTTTTTGAGGATGCGGTCATGATGCTCCTGGAAACGCATAAGCTTTGGGAAACCAGGGATGAAAAAACCTTTTGGTGGGGGGTGGGGGGGGGAGAGAGAGAGAGAGAGAGAGAGAGAGAGAGAGAGAGAGAGAGAGAGAGAGAGAGAGAGAAGGAGAGAGACAGAGAGAGAGAGAGAGAGGGAAGGAGAGAGACAATACATTACGGTAAGTCTCTGGGTCAGCTTGTGCTTTGGGGAGAGCAGGAAGTCTTAAATGTCAGTCTGTGTCAGCAGCATGCTCCTACAGCTCTCCTGCGGCACACACATCTCCTCCTGGGTCGGACAAACATTGCTGGACGACCTGAACGACCTGTGTGTGTCTGTGGGGGGGCTGTTGCCAAGTTACTTGACTGTAAATGTATGGGGGAGGGGTGTAGCCTGTGTGTGTGTGTGTGTGTCTGTTGCTAAATGACTTGATGTATGTAAATGTGTGTGTGTGTAGGGGTACGTTGCCCTGCGTTACCATGCATGGCGTGCCTGTGTCCAGACAGCAGCTTGACCAGGGCCCAGAAGGCGTCCTCCTCGTTCATGTAGATCAGGAGGAGGGCCGTGATCTGACTCATGCCCTGGCAGTAGCCCACCTCCTGCACGCATACACACACACACACACACACACGCAAGCACGCACGCACACACACACGCAAGCACACATACATGCACGCACACACACAATCACTGCATGCACATAGGTAACGTACTGTGCATTCTCATGCGTTCAGATTACATATTCATCCATCCATTATTTACAGATTACATTCTGAACCCCCCCCCACACACACACACACCTCCTATGCTCTTGCACGATCATATTAATGTAATAGTTTATTCATACAATAGATGCGTACATACACCTCACTATGCATTATATTATAGTTATTTTGATATACTGCATATTTCATAGCCCCTACTAAACACACACACACACTACTAACACACGCACACAAACACACCACAATTGTATTGTTTAAGTATTGATTCCACTATCTACTGTATCATTCATTCTTTTATAACCCCCCCCATATATACTGTACTTTATAGCCCCCAACTTTCTCTCTCTCTCTCACACACACACACACACACACAGTGACATACTGAAAATGGAATGTGCATGTGAGCGTGCACGTGTCTCACCGTGTTGTACATGGAATAGGCCGTGAGCACGTGAAACAGAGCTTGCTGCCTACAAACACAAACAGAAACACGACTTCAGGCGAGCTACGCACAACAAACGCAACTTACTCGAACTTTAGCACAACCACTGGCTGACATATCCATACAACTCCAAGGCGACGTATAGCGGTGATACTATACTGCACATCAGGGTGAATACGTCACCCTACTGCATTTAGGTCCTGGTTAGAGACGACGCGAGAGGCCGGGGTGAAGGCTCCTGTTCTGTGGTTTTTGAAAGAGGCCACAGCATGTGCATAAAGAGCTCTCCATTTAAGTGCTCTAGAGAAACCTACACACTAGAATGGCTGAGAGCTAGCCTCACTTACTGTTAGACATGTTTACATGTAATTAATTGGGCCTACGTTAACATTTTCACTTGCTGTTCCCCTTGGGTACCATTTTCCATACTAGCGTGCTAGCTTGAAAAAGATACGCAAGATTAACACACACACACACGAGTGTGTGCTTCGTGTGGCGGACGCTGCGTTTCTCTCACTTGACGTCGTAGCGGTTCCTGAACATGATGTGGTCGCGGTAGGTGCGGTTGACGTCCAGGTCGATCTGGCGAATGTCAGGCGACAGGCTTCTTGCCCTGGCCTTCAGCTTCTGAGGATAGAGTGAGAGAGAAGGCTTTTTATCAGCTCTGTGTTTGGACCCCTCACCTGCTCTTACGGTACGGATACTGTACACAAGCTTTGTGAAAAATAAACATGTCCAATAACCCTTTTCTACCCCGTAAACAGCAGTTCTCAGAATGCACACTTGGCTGAATATGGTAATTTGAGTTTTATAAATATTCCATGAATACATTTATTTATATTTTATAAATGCATTAATATATTTTCTATAAGTAAACAAACAAACAAATACATGAATAACCACTAAATACATAAACAATTAAATACTATTCCAATCATTATTAGCACAAAAAAAATAAAAAAAACAGGGGACCCGCTGCCCTGGTCGTTATCAGGCTTCTAACGAGCCATTCATTTCAATCAGGTGTGTCGGAGCAGGGCGACATTGCACTGTGCAGAGCAGCGGGTCCCCCGGGGACCAAGGTTGGCCAACACTGCTATACTCCATACAGTGGGGTGCCAGCAAACCTCGTAGAAGCCTTTCGACTCGTCCTTTACTTTGGGTATGTCCAGGAGCAGACACCACGCCTCCCCGCGGAACTGCAGAGGAATCCCTTTGTAGATCCTTCGGAACAGCTGGCAGGAGAAACCATATAGAGGTCCTTGTTAGAAAGGCCCATCAGGGCCACCGCCCCCTCCCCCTGCTCCGCCAATCAAACAGCCAATCAAATCAAAGGTTACTTGTCAAGTACAGGAGCAGTACAGCACCAAAGAAAAGAGATTAAATAGACCAGAGCGTCTGGACTTCAAAGCTTCGATCAACAATTGATAAGAAAGATCAAAGCACAATGCAACAGATGAAAGAAAGAGAACATCAGTCCCGGTAATAAAACCAGAGATAAATGTCAAACTACCACTAGTGCGCATGCAATAATATGTGTTTGAATGGGGTTATGACTCAGCTATTCCCTCTCATCTCTCCTGACTGCCAGAGGAGCATTTGGATGTGCAGGTCCAGTGATTGTATCAACAAGGTCACCTGTGGCCTGGGTGACATGTGCCCTCTGACCCGGTACTAAAGGCACGTTCACCCAGGAAGTGACCTCTGGCAAGAAGAGTGACTGTCCAAGCTCTGGCGGTCATCCGAAATTCACAGAACCGCGGTTACATACGTAACCATCTTGATACCACGTAGATGTACTGTACAGACCTTCAAGACGTATTTAACACATGCTCATAGTCCAAATATGTGTGTGTATTTCGGCTACTCCAAACAGACTGTGCAAAATAGTAGCCAGGATAAAAACAATGAATAAAACAAAATATATATGCACTGTATATAATAAAACAAATGCACACAAGGAATATATACATTAATATGTATTGACAGGCTGTAGAACTATATAATTATAAGCAGTGTATATTATGTATAAATTACACTGCAAGCCAGGAGTGGATGAAGAAAGGCATTGGACAACCACAACCATCTGAGAGCCAGCCAGCCAGCCAGCCAGGCGAAACACACTGAAGTAATTCAACGTCCACAAAGGTGAAATATCTGCAGCAGCCAGGGCAAGAAAGATTAAACTCCCGAGCCAAACTGCTGGAACAGCAAAGCTAATCGCGGCAGTGAATTCTCCTTCTACAGCCATTAAAACGCAGCCGGCTGAAACGAGAGCAGGGCAGATATGGCACGTCTTGTGAGGTGGTCTGTGTGTGTGTGTGTCTATAATGTGGACGACCGAAGCACACAGGTGAGTGAAGGTATGCCGCTACCGCAACACTGCAGTGCAGATACCATCCATACCCCTGAAAGATTGATCTTAATCCAACATACCCACTTGTCTCTCAGCTGATGCATTATTTATTAAGCCAGGGAGAGCCAGAGAGAGAGACGGACATTGGCAACCGCATTACGGTGATAATATAGAGCTCTTAATAACTTCACGGCAGTCTGGGTGTGTAAAAAAAACACAACAATATAAACATGCGACCATGTTTTTATTGCTGTTGCATTGGACTGCAGGAGCTGTGCATTTGCGTTTCCATTCCCGGTTAGTGTCGTTACTGTAACAAGCTGGTGTGTACGTGTGTGTGTGTGTGTGTCCCCACCAGACAGTCAGAGCTCGGACCCTGATGAGCCCCTGATTAACTCAATTAAAGCAACCGTCTCACTAACCCTCCAATCAGCCGCGTCTTCGTTACTAGTATGAGCAAACAGCTTCTCCAGCTCGTCTGTGTACCTGCCAGTGTGTGTGTGCGTGTTGAAGCGAAGTGTGTTACAGTCCCAAGATCTCTGCTCCAGTGACCGCAAATTCTCATGCATACAGGCACACACACACACAAATACGCCCTTCCACCCAATTACACAATCTGCAAATTGATCCATTTAGTCTTGCTTACAAGGCTGATTATCTTAAAGTATCAACTCCGCCACTGCTTCAACAGGAAAGGCCTCATTTAGCCTTCTATAAGGCCCGTGTAAGGGCTGCACAAAAGCTGCCATGAGTCAATAACCATACAGAGTGTCCAATACAGCAGATCCGTGACATCCTAGTACAGAGGTCTTGCGATGTTTGAGAGAGAGTTAGAAAGGGTGAGAGAGGGAGGGAGGGGGAGAGCTCACCTTCTCACTGCTCTTGTATTTATCCCAGCTCTTCAGCATCTTCAGCCATTTGTTGGTCCTCTCCACCTCCATGTGCTTTTGCTGTGTGGACACAAGGAAGTGAGACATTAGCAATTCCTGCCTGACGGCCTCCCCTTAAAATGTCAACGACCACGAAACACAAAGTGATGCCATGGGCTTTAAAAAAAAAAAACAACAACAATTATGTGCGACTAGTTTTATGGAATACAACTGGCTGGGATACAAACTATAGTTCAAAGACCTAAGGAAACCTGCCCAGTTCATGAGATAATCACTTAATTCAATCAATCACTGGATAAGACGACAAATGTGAAACCATAGATGAATCACAATAAGCATTTGCCAACCGTAGGAAGGTTAAGAGACGTCAAGGTTAAAGTCTAAAATGCAATTTTTCATTCATTAGAAGCCAAACAAAACACAAAAATGCATTTTACAGTAGACTTTGTGACTGCAGAAAAAGAAATTGAGTCCGTTAAAAAACATGTTTTACTGCAACAAAGGCAGATGGTGGAAAGCAGCGCTTCACACTTTTGAAACCACTCTCAGGAACTACTTGTAGTGAAATACAAAGATGTTACATGGGAGCAGAACATTCCATGCTCTCGGTAGCCACGTCCATTTATGGAGTGCCAGTTTGTCAAGAAATGTGTGGGGAAAAGTATTCCTTTGTGCGTTTTAAGATGGGAAGGATGACGAGAAAAACTGGTTGGTGTGAAACCTAAATGATTTCTACTCACCTTTTGTTCCACGATGTCACAGGACGGGAGTTCATTTTCACTACGGAGAGGAGAGGTTACAGGGGTTTACTTAGTGCTTCTTATACAGCAATTACAGTCGGCTACATAGTGCTACAGAGCACTGCTGAGGATAGCAGATACCGTGTTTGACCGCTAGTGGGTTTAGCACGATGCGTTGTCCTAATATAGCTTGTTCTCAATGAGATCTGGGTTCATGCTTTAAAATGTCTATGGTCCTTGGCAATCACACACAACAGACATGTCTTGGGTATCCTCTAGATCAGGGGTCTGCAACCTGCATCATATAGAAATTAATCTAGGTTTTGTCCCCCCCTCCATATAATCTGTGCTTTATTTAAAAAATATCTTTTCAGCGGAGCATGCCCCTGGACCCCTCCTAACATTCACTTCAAAAACACTCCTAAACCCTGGGAACACGGGAATTAATTCTCATTTTGGTCTAATGTTGATAAGCAAACTTAGTATAATATTTTCTGCGACTCCAGACAGATGTTCTTTTGATGGTAAAGGTTGCAGATCCCTCCCCTCTAGAGACTTGACAGTGTGTTGTCTGTAAGATAATTAACAGGGTCCCCAAAACCCACTAAACCAAAGATCATGACGCTAACACCCATACATGGACGTTTGGGAACTGTACAGTATTCTACAGTTCCTACAGTCAACAACAAGCACACAGGATTATAATGGCATGTTGTTTGCAGGTTTAGCGGTGAGCTGGTCAGCCTTGAATGCAAGATAACAGAACGTAACTATGTCTAGTTCTCATTGGCTGCCAGCTGTGGCTTTCCATATCAGGAGAAATTCTCCACTCAGCTGCTGAAGTCAGGTTCATTCCAGAAAATATGTTGACCGGCGAACAGAACTGAAGAGAGCAGGGCCACTTTTTGCGTTGACAGTTATCAATAACAGATTAACCCCCCCCCACGAGTGTAACATCTGAGTCAGACTATCAAAGTGCCTGAAGTAAGCAGTTCTTTCTCCAGGATAAAACCATTTGTTTTTACATTCCTAAATCGTTTCATCACTAATGAATAAAACACGATAGCGTTTAAGTAAGTACAACATCTAAACACAAATAACACATAACTACTGATAAAAGGGTTGTAATGAGGTTCGTTTAATGCACACATAGATTTGTTGCACACATAAAAAGGGTTCTTGGCTAAAACGTTACACAGCATGAAAGCTGGGCATTGGGCATCCATTATATCGGCTTTATCCAACCATAGATCTGCCATAAACTAAAGAGGGGAAGGAAGCTGTTTCCTGCACACTTTTACTGTGGAACTTCCCTGAGCTCTAGTTACTAGTTACCCCTAACTTAACCAGGAAGCCTGGAGATCTAAACCCAGAACTAGACGAGTCAAGAGAATGAGAAGATAGACGGGAGATGGAAGCTAACTCTAGCCAAACAGAGGCTGTGGCTACAATGAAATATACAATAAAAATATTATATCATCATAATAATATCATTGCCATAACTTCTGGTCACAGAAAATGGAGCAAAAGGCAAATATTAATTAATGCAATAAATTTAGGTTAATTAATCACAAAGCATGTTATTAATTAGATCAGATTTTTTAATTGCTCGACAGTCCTAGTTATTAAGACATAATGGACTTTGACACTTTCAATATGGTGTGTGTGTGTGTGTGTGTGTGTGTGTGTGTGTGTGTGTGTGTGTGTTCTTACTGGACGAAGCCAAAGCGGTCAATGACTTTGTACAGGCTGAAGTTGTCTTCCCAGGGCTCGACCTTGGCCTCCTTCCCCTGAAAACACACGCACGCAGTTGGTGTGAGTGACAGCGGCCTGCTAATGCATGCTAGCATGCTTAACAGTGTCGTCCAAAGGGGAATCCGTGCCTCAATAGCAGCTCCATCTAACTCTGTTAGAGGCGAGCTGATGATCCTGCTGTTGCAGACCATCACGTTCTGACTGGCCGGGAGATTACACACACACACACACACACACACACACACACACTCCTGTGCTCTTGAGAGGAGGCTGTGTGTGTGTGTGTGTGTGTGTGTGTGTGTGTGTCTGTGTGCGCAGCATCGCTAACGGGTGGAATGAACATCCATACATCCACCTGCGCCCCTGGTCTGACTCCAGACCTCCAATGGAAAGCCATCGGTAGAACAGTGGGTGGGGTGGGTAGGGGAAAGACGGTGATAAAACAGGACAAGAGCTCTGAGCAGGGAGGCAGAGGACCATAAAAGTAGAGACGACTATAATAGGGCTATCATTCATCCACGATTACAAGATGGCGCGTGGGTGATCCTCCTGCGGTTTAACGAGCGTTTAGGCCGGTGACGGGAGAGAAATACTGTACGCACGACAACGTAATGTGGGGAAACTTAACAGACATAAAGACACTGTAAGTGCACACGTACAAACCACAACTACTTCGCTATGGCCAAGCTGACATAGTCGGTGACGGCAGTCCGTACGTGCAGTCCGCCCGCGTTTGTGTGTGCGTGCCTGGGCGTAATACTTTAGTCTCAGCAGTAGCCAGAAATGGAACACAACCAACGGGGTTCGTCAAAAAACCTCTCCCGTCGTGGAGGTCTGTGATCAACAGACATCAAAGAGCCAGCTCTATAGGTTTCCCACCCCCAACGTCCCAGCTGTGGAGTGACAAAGTCCAGACCGGCTTGCGGTTGACTCCAATGGCCGTGCCGTCCTGCCTGGAAGAGCGCATGCTTAGCAAAACCGACTCGAAAAGAAAAAAACTAAACAACCGCAGAAGAATGTTCTCTTCACATTTGAAGGTGAGAACAGCTTGTGTTTAAAACTGAGGAATCACTCTATTCTGGAAGGAGTTCTTAGAGGAAACATAATGACACCATCTCGAGGGTCCAGCTTTTCCACATAAAATGTCCAGGTTAGCAAACAGACACTTTAAAACACGTAACACCACAAAGGTCATGTTAAAACATGAGGCCTGCTTAATGTAATCAACTGCAAATGGAAAGCTTTCAATTATAAATTAAATTGACTAAGAAAGTTGCTTTTAATTACTATACAATTACTATAAAAATTGTTTTCTCACACACATATTTTTGGTCATAAAGTTAAAAGAAGGGAACAACATGTACAATGCCTTTGAATGTCTAAAAGAAAAAAAGAAAAAGGAGGGAAAGTGAGAGCCAGAATGTGTGTTGGGAGCTGGTTGTGGTTTCGCCGGCCTGCGTAAAGACCAGCTGTTGATGTGATGGATTCCTAAGGCCAGCTCCTCCCTGGGCTACTGTCGACTCTGGGGCCTCATCCAAACCCTACTGGCTCCTCTGGAGGAGAATGTCCAGTTACATAAATCTAACACACACGTCTGGGAAGAATAAACAGACTGTTTTCTCTAGACGTGTACCTGGAGAGTTTGCTTAAAAGGCTTGTATGCATTTAAAACGTTAAAAACATTTACCTCTGTGCAAATAAAAAGAAACAGTCTAGAGTTCAACTACTGCTTTAGCTTTGACATCATATGTCAACAGCCAAATGGTTTGTACTGCAGTTGGTTTACAGAAGTCCTTTATATCATGTTTTATTGGGTTAAAGTAAAGCAGTAGTATATAGAATAATGAGTTTTAATCTTCATAAACGTTTCATCTAGATTACATTTACATTGAAACTTACAAGTACATTTATTTAGCGCATTGGTTAATAATGTGTTTCGCATAGTATCTTTTTTTAATTCGCTCTAAGCCATGTTTTCTCAGTCTGTAACTATGGTATTGATTTTCATCAGATCTCTGTGTATAAATAAAGATCTAAATATACAGATATAGTCTGGAGGATGGCCATGTTTTCTCAAACTAGGTTTATTTATCGACCCGCTGTCCATTAAAAGGCAATTCGATATTAGACCAGCGAGCTCGCTAATTAACCCGCCTCATTAGGAGTGAAGAAATGAAGGAATCGAGATGTGTGTGTCTGTGTGTGCGTGTGTGGGGAGGGCTTAATGACAGTTTAATTGCGTTATGCTGTTTGACCTGGCTGATGAGACACATTCATTTGGGATGTGCGGTGAGGCGGAACGGACGCCAAATGATTCAGAGTGCATGTGTGCGTACGCACGTGTGTGTGTGCGCGCGCGCGCGTGTTATTGTCGCCAAGGAAGGTCACTTATGTTTATCACAACACACCTGACATACTGATAATCATTTAATAGCACACACGCGCTTGCTACGCATTTGTCTGCACAGAGAGAAGTATGAAAGAGCAGCTTTGATACAAAATGAGAGACCTTCTTACCAAGACGACTCATTTGCATAGACGTAATTAAAAGAGCTAATTTGTGGAAGTCAGTGGCCTGCTAATAATGACACCCCGTGTCAATGTTGGGACATTATCAGGGCAAAAGGCCTCTTATACACACAGAGAAACTTAATCTAAATCTTAATATCCTTCTTGGAACTTGTCCCACAGACAACAAAGCTTACATTGGAAAATATAATCTGTTGATGTATTATCTGAACATAGTGTGTGTGTGTGTATGTATGTATGTATGTATGTATGTATGTATGTATGTATGTATACAGACAGTATATATAAAAAACTAATAAAGAAATAAAAAGTACTATATGCAGAATTTAAGTTATGAATTAAGCAGCAACTACTTTCTATGTAAAGATATAGTAAATGGTATATGGACTGCATTAATATAGCACTTTTACAACCTTCCGGTCACTCAAAGTGCTGTACAGTGTAGCCTCACATATATAGTATAGCCTCACATATACAGCATAGCCTCACATATACAGTATAGCCTCACACACAGGGCTGGAAATGAAGGTTGCCTGCTCGCCTCAGGCAAGTAGTTTACTTTTCAGGTGAGTCTATTTTGAGAGCCACTAGTCCATCAGGCAAGTGCACTTCACAGCAGCGATATAATTATGGGATAGTTAAGTAGGCTTATACTGCGACAAGCCTGCGAAGTACTGAAGTGACTGAGGATAATCAGCCCTCATAATCAGACCACCTTAAAAAAGAAGGCGGTATTAAAATTGATGGACACTTGTCATGTACAATCTCTAGCTCGGAAAATCGCTTTAGAGTGTTAAAGATAACCGAGAAATCAGAATGAACTAGAGTCTAGACAACTTTAGCGACAGCAAGCCTGTAAATGCATCGTTCTTCTCACTGTGCTGGCACGCTCGGGAATGTGCAGTGCATCCGCTGGTGAAACTTTTACAAACGTTTTTATTTCTTTTCACGATTGATACTGTTATTAACTTTTTTTTTATACTTTTCACATGATTGATACTTTTATAAACTTTTTCTTTTCACATGATTGATACTTTTATTTACTTCTTTTTTACTTTTCACATGATTGATACTTTTATAAACTTTTTCTTTTACTTTTCACATGATTGATACTTTGATATACTTTTTTTCTTCACATTAGTGTTGCAGAATGACGCAGTGCTCTCAGGTGAGCGTTAAATACACCTATAATACAGCCTATGCGGGTGCTCACGCTATACGTAGGCCTACCCGTGTGTCAGGACCCCCCCATCGCCACACTGCTCAGTGCAAACGGGAAAAGCAGAACACACTGCTGTCTGCCAGCCACAAAGCCAATACTTTCTTGACTGATGTAATGAACTGTAGCCTAATCTTCTTAAGTTTTCTCTGGTACAGTAGCTCACTGCTCTGTATTACAATAGGCCTACTGCTGTGGGCTATGAAACAGTGATATCCTATCTAACTGCAGGCTATGCTGTATCCTTATGTGAAGTCAGTTCCATTAATGTTTGGTGCATTATTGCTGTTTAATTAATAGTCCACACTATATAATAATAATTATAATACTAATACTAATAATATAGGCTAGTATATTTTTGTGTGTGTGCTTAAATAACCTACCATTAAACTGCCAATTTGCTTAAACTTTGTATTTGTGGGTAACCTACCTTAAGTTTTCTTTTAAAGTTCTGACATTATGCAAAAGGCTAGTCTGCAGAGACATAAACATGACTACTGGTAAAATACAGGCAATATAGAAAGCATTTTTAGAAACTACTCTGCGTTACTAAATAGAGTTACTGGGCTAGTAGCATTTTAGCCGGGCTAGTGGACATTTTGTGTTACTAGCCCGGCTGGCTAGTGTCAAAAATCCTTAAGATCCACCCCTGCTCACATACAATATAGCCTCACATTCTGATCTGACACCACTGATGTCAGCCATGCACATGGTGGTTTGGTGCCTTGCTCAGGGCCACCTCCACCCTTGAGGCGTGGAGTTAGCGGCATTCGAACCAGCAACTTCTCGATGACCCTTCACCCCAGTGTGTCAGGCCGTGTATGACAGCACACTCCCCCTCGGCTGCGTCGTCAAGCGAGCTCCTCTGTTCTTTGTTTTCATAGCCGGGTGGCTGCGTTCGACGTGCGCGCGGGCGTGTGTGTTTTGATCTGTGGTGCTGGTGCTTGGTGTGACATATGGTGGCAGAACATGTCACAAAGAGCCACTTCAAGCAGTGTGACTCTGCACTGGCCCGGGCAGCATCAACCCTGCGGATTATCACTGTAGCAGTGGAGAGGTCTAAACAGTAGCAGGAGTCTCTCGCTGTACCTTGTCATATTTGGCGACGATGTCTGCCCGCTCCCGTTCAAGTCTCGCCGCCACCGCATCCTGATCTGTGTCAGACGCTGAATGAGAGAGACAGAGACAGAGACAGAGACAGAGACAGAGACAGAGAGAGAGAGAGGGGAGGGGGACATGGAAAATGTATCATCTGAAGTTAAACTCATCATGGCTTGACAAAGCGGCGAGCCATCTTGCGATGTTCTGGAACTTTTCACACTGGCGTGCTTAACTGCTGCACTTAACTGAGTTTTATGTAGAGCATAAAAGTGGCAAATGTTTTCAGCTATGGGAATACATGACATACATTGTGAGGGGCTGTCCCGTTTGATACAACAGCAAATGGCCAAAGTGTAAACATGCACCCATGAAACAAATCAGATCCTTTCACATATTGGTCCCACGAATTTTAATTACAAGATGGCGCCACTTGCTGTGTCCGGGACGAACTACAGTACGTCACCTCTCGGCTAAAACCACGCAGCCAGTCTGACCTCAGCACGTGCGTGGGCATGTGCACGTGTGTCTGCGTGTGAATGCTTGGCAGTGTGTGTGTGTGTGTGTGTGTGTGTGTGTGTGTGTGTGTACCACCGATGAGAGAATCCCCTTCAAACAGATGCCTTTGTAACAGGGAGAGACATCACCGTGTTACCAGAGCAACTTAAAGAGAATGGCCTTCAGTGTCTGCCAGGCTGTGCGTGCGCGCGCACACACACACACACACACACACACACACACACACACACGCACAACATCTCTTTCTTCCCCATTTACCTTTATAACTGTGCGCCAAGTTCCACTCGCCCACACAGAAAGGATCTCTCTCTCTCTCTCTCACACACACACACAAACACAACTTTCCAGTCGCATGCCACCACAAACGGGAACCTTCTGCCTCTGCAGGTATTACAGAATGAAGACGGGTTGTGTTGCTGACACAGGCAAACAGCTGGAGGCATGTCAAGGACACAACATCGACGTCGAGCGCGCTCGCAAACAGCGTGGGAAAGTAAAACGGAACAGGCGAGGAGCTCGCCGCCCAAGATTTGTCAAGGATAGAGATTCATGTTAATAATGGATGCCACATTTTTGAGATACCAGGCATGGGTGGAGGGTGAGATGTGTGTGCGCGCGTGTGTAGTTTAACAATTAATTAATTTCCAATTGAATCCAGGGCACATAAAATGCACAAAGGCACGCATTCTCCATAGCCTTACTTGATCAGGAGGAAGAATCCTTACAGCATATTAGGAGTGACGAGGCTTGTATTCATGTTTTTCCTGCAACGTTTTCAGACCGTAACAGGAAATATTAGTCTCCATTCACTCCCAGACATCCTCTGCAGGCCTCTAGGGTCTCACAGCGAGAAACGGAATCCCCGAACCTCTCGACAAGCGGATGTGCAGAGAGAGTTTGGATTTATTGTGATTGGACGAGCGGGTGCTGTGGCAAAGAATGGCATGTCGCAAACAGTGGCACGCGCACACACACACACACACACACACACACACACACACACACACACACACTGGTGAACAATAACAAACAAATGAGCTAAGGCTATTCTTCTGGGAATTTCTGTAAATGGGGTCTGCGGTTGTCATGGTGCTGGGGGAATGGAATTGGAGAGGAAATGGGAGTCAGGCTCTGTTCTGTCCTATGACCCCCTCATCCCATCCATCCATCCATCTTCATCCGCTTATCCAGAGTCGGGTCGCGGGGGCAGCAGCTCCAGCAGGGGACCCC
>JAODTR010079518.1:0-14908 GCA_025399935.1 Amblyopsis rosae | reverse complement strand
CGGGACTAAGGGCGGGATTAGGGGCGGGGCACCTGTCACTTTTGAGTTTGATGGTTGCTACCCAGTATATCTCTCTATTATGTTTCTCTAACTTCTATTAATTCCATCAAAACAATAATACTTTACTTACTGCTGCGGAACTTGGCTCTGTGAAGGTGCCTCTCTGTGCTTGTATCACACTGACCATGGACGGCAGCGAGGGCTCTATTAAGGCCCAGAAGTGCATGAGGAGGTCATAGGATGCAAATCTAAAATAAATAAAATCGGTATCACTATTTCAAAAATTGTATGGCAGTGGTATTTGTAGTGCCCTATAATTATATTAGCATTCAAAAACACAAATATTTTTTAAGTCCTACACGATAGATGTACATGGTTTGACAGTACAATAACAATGAAACAAGTATTCTGATTCCACTACATTAACAAATAGCCTACTACGCACATTTGCAAGACTTGAGTCTATATTAATTTGCAATTAACTTAAATCGAGACAGGTAAACATGTCTGTAATCTTAAAACATTTAGGTGCATCTATCACAAATTATTTTTTTTATCCTTGATGTCTTACCTTACCTTGTAAAAAAACGAATGTCACTATCTGAGCCAGCAAAACGGTTAATGCCAAAAAGCTGCTTTGTTGTTATCTTCTCAATTTGTTTCCTCTGCTGGATAATATCCTCTCGGAGAGACATGTTCTCATCAAGAACTAAGTCGACAACTGCGGGATCGGGAGCCGAAGCATAATTGTGGTCCTCGGGCCTTGTATGAACCTCCTCGAACGGTGTGTCATCGTCTACCGGTACTGGTCGCTCTCTCCTCTCCCAGACCCCCGGTCGTGAAAGTGGAACGGAGAAATTGTTCCATTCAAACCATGTTGGAACCGCTCCCATCATTAATAATCGACGAGCTGTCTCAGATCCTGGCTTTCCAAAACCCATTTCATCAAATGTACCCGATTTAATAATGTCTTTCAGCCTTTGATTTTCCTCCCTGAGCTCATTGCATTCCCTTTGTAATCTTTGAGACTTTTCCTCACATTGCCTGTCGTCACACTGTTGTCCATCCTCAGCCAGCGGCACCGGCTCAGCATCAGGCACTGATGACAATTCTAGGACATCCACTGCATCTTGCTTCTTCTTTTCCTCCACCCTCTTGTTTTTACTTTTGTTGTGCTGCTCACATCTCTCCATGCCTTTCTCTCTTTTTCTCTTGTTGGTTGCTGGTGTGTGTGAGAAGACGGATGGTACCCAGTCAGGGGACAATGGGTCATCAGATTTGACCCCTAGAGAGTTTATGTCCACAAGTTGGAAAGAAAACTTTATTAAATATGTGATTATTGTAGAATAACTACCCTCTCAATAAAAAAAAAGATAGTTATTAAAACGGAAAGTCAACTTGTAGTACATAAATGTTCACTTATTCCAAACTCAATGAATAAAAACAAATTCGGATGATGTGTAAACCAAAGTGGGTACCGGTAACGTGACACAGTAGTTAAAAGGTTTATCAGTCTAAACACAATGTTAACATATTGTATTTGTATTATATTCCGTTGAATAGGCGTAAACGTTTCAAAATTTTTCATTTAAAGTTTATTTGCATATTTTAACATAATGGTACGGTACCGGTGTTGCGGCTTAAGTAGTGACCATGTTAACTGGTGACATTTCCAGATGCGGTGTAGGCATGGCCATGGCCCGGAATGATAGTGTAGGTGACTGTGTCGATGCCTGTTCGAGGCACCGCAAACGTAAATAAATTGTTAAATGTTCATGTTGTCAATCATATTTGTGTCATGATCGTCTTTTATATTTATACTAATACATATGCTACAAAACTTGAAACAGTCGGAGTTGTTTGTTGACACCGCAGCTCGAACGCAGTTGATCGTTTCCATCTTTATCAGAGCAGCGCTCAGATTAATTTGTGATAAAACATCTGTACCATCGGTCATGTTTCACAATGCTTCATACATTATTTGATAATTTACACTTACCAAAAACCAATCATTAACATAGGCAACACAACAGATGTGGGGTAACAATCACAAACTACGTTTCCACATGTTAACACGGTGCACATATTCAATATGCAATGCAAGCTCTCTTCTTACAGTAACTTGACTACCGTACCGTACTGTGACTGAAGGAAAGACAACAGTCCTGCATGTCATCCATCCTCTCACACGTCCTGGCTCTCTTCAGCTGTTCCTGTGAATTTCTCTATTGATTGTAAATTGTTTGGTTCATGTCATAATAATAAGTTTCAACTTTGAATTTGAATTCAAATTAGAGACAAAAATGCCAAAATATCAATTAACAAAAATATTAATTAGGAAGTACTACATTATATAATTTCCTAAACAAAAAATGTAAAAAAATTATATAACTAATATTTACCATGAATGCTGCCTTTATTGCTTGTAATTAGAACTAAGTAAAAATCCTGAAGTAGTTTTACCTAATTGCTGTATTGATTTAAAAAGCCAAAAATGGGGTGAGGTCCAGACCAGCAGCCAATGTTTGCAGAAACATTGGCTGAGTAAGAACGACATGAACACCACAAGGGTTAAAATGGTTCTACACACTTTAATTCAAAATAAGCATGGATGTAACTTAATTTGCACATAGGGAAGTTGGATGCACACAGATGTAGCTACTACAATCGAGAGAGGGGTAGACTATACAAGTTTGAGTGGCATGTCATAACTTTGTGGGTTTATGAGTAGGTTGGATAGTAGATGTGTGCAAGGTAACAATGATTATCTATGTGGCCACCAATAATCAAAAACTCATAATTACACTTAGCAGGTTTTTAGCTTGCAAAGCAAATCTTGCAGCAAGACAATGTCCAGTAGCCTGTGGACCAGGATGGCATGGCTAAGTTAAGGCTGGACAATGTCCTTTTTGCATGAGAGGTATGCAGTTATACCAGGCATACTTAAATTATGTGTCTGTAATAATGACTACAAAAATGCCTGTATTATATTATACAGATGACCTCTCCCAGCTGTGTTGGACTTGTGGGAAGCTCAGGGGCTCAGACTGACACTTGGCTGGAAGACTGGCTTCCAATTTATAGGTTACGTCACTGGGTGACGTCACTGGGTGAACTCCTAGTCTATTGAAAATGTGTAGTTTTTCCCTTTTCAGATTGAGTGCACCACCTGTAGGCGTGTGATAACAAAATGTGTGTTGGCCATCCCTCCACAAAGGGAGTATTTAGGGGCTTAACACTTTATAATAAAATTACAAATGTGTTAAACTATATGTTGTGTTGCTTACGTTAAGCATTTTATTTTGGGAGGGATAAATCATAAAATAATATTAAGCATATGAAACATGACTGATGGTACAAATGTATTGCATTCACAAATTAATCTGTGCGTACTGCGATGTCAACAAACGACTCCGACTGTTTCACGTGTTGTAGCATATGTAGTACAAACATTAAACGCGATCATGAGACAAATACGAATGACAACATGAACATATATTGACGTTTGCGGTGTTTCGAACGCATCGAACACTATCATTCCGGGCCACATGCCATGCCTACGCCGCATATGGAAATGACACCAGTAACATGGTCCCCACTTAACGTAACACCGGCGCAGACACAATTCGAAAGCACTCTGCATATGACTTGTTCTTGTACCGTACGGTCCGTTAACCGTGCTAACTTGAACTCAATAGAAAGTTGGTCGCCTCGATACACTACAACAAAACCATGTCAAATCCATCACAAAGATGGGATTTTTTTAACAAAAAATAGGGAAATTAATATTCCTATACACTTGTGTTAATGTTATCTTACCTTTGATGAAATGTTCGCTGCAAATACGTGTATACTTGGACGGCTGCCATGGTTTGCCCTTCCCGGGGACAGAGGTGCGTTTAATGGCACAAATCCATAATCTCCTTCTCTCTGAGTTTTCTTTTTCTGACGGAATTCTATAGAAACACATCCCAGGGATGTATCCGCGTCGGTTAGTGCATCCGATAGCACAACAACTATCCGGCATTTTGCCCAAACAAAAGTATAATTTGTTTCCTATTACTTACTTGGCGGGCAGCTGGAAATAACCAGGAAATAATGTTGTTTTGCCCTGCAACGGGGCGTTCCCCTGAGTACGTGACGTCACGTGAAAACTACGCTGTTGAAGGACAGTCAATTTAGCTAGAGCCATGGAAGTGATTTTTATTTTTTTCTTCTAATTCTCCTTAGTTTAACCAGTTTTTCTAACTGCTTTTTATACAATCCTTAAGGACCGGTAGCTGTAACGTCAAGAGGTGCGATTTATGGAGGATATGCCGGTTAACCTTTTTTTTTTAACCTTTTAGTAGTAAATGTCATGTTCATTACCATCTCACTTGAAATGTATGCTGTCTCATTCTAAAATTAAATTCATTAAATTAAAAAGCAGAATATGTTGACACAACTAGCATTCAGGCTACTGCTATTTTATTAATTTAATTTAAAGAAAACTACACCATCCTGAACACAGCAAAACAAATTACATATATTTAGCACAAATGACTTTGAATGGAGAGTTACAGTACATTTGTATAGTGGGACAAAATGTGACACCAATAGTGGTTATTGGTCTTACAGCATCAATTATTTTATTATTTTTCTGGGCAATTGCTCTGACAGTTACAATTTAAGGGGTGACAGTAGTATATTGTTTTACTTTAATAATTCCTCCTGCACCTGTTGGCATTTCTCCCTGATTGGGGTCAGATACTAGCCAAGAAGATATTCCAACCCCTTGCTGTTGTTTTGTCACAGAGAGTGAAGATGGGAGAAGAAAAGACAGAACAAATATTTAACTAAACTACTACAAAAAACAATTAGAAAAAAATAAACCGTCAGTTTAAAACATATTTTGTGGGTCATTCAGTCATCGCCTACCTGTCTTCTGGTTGGTGAATTGCTAACCGACTCTCATGTTAACATTACATGAATGTAGATGGCAGTGGTAAAAGAAAACAACTGCCATCATCTCTTCGCAGAGAGAATAGATTTCTGTCACCCCCCACACACGAATGTGCGATTGTGTGCGGATAAAGCCATTTACTGGGTCTACCTGATTGCACCTTTTTATGATTGCAACTTTGTAGCTTCAGTGGATTTAGAGGGAACGAAAATAGAGCTAAAGTAAGACAGGCCCGTGTTACTTTCATTCTGGCTCTCCCCTATATTGACCTCCAGGCAACTGTCTCCAATCCAATGTTCAAAAATATTTTCTACCCACGTTCAACATGACGGCCGCCAAAGACAATCTCTTCGTTGTCTGTCAACAAAGAGATTGTCTTCTGCAGGTCTGAAAATATGTGTGCTAAACTGCTCTCGATAGGCATGTCAAAAGAACTGTTGGTCTGCAAATGTCTTGCAGTAGCCTACTACTGTTTAATGGATACTGCTGTGCTACAGTAGGGAGCTTAGTTTAACAATTAAGATAGCATCGCTTCCCTACAGCTACAAGAATCTACAGTATACAATTTAATTTAGGACAGTGAAAATGTATCATGTGAATGGCTACAGGCAATTCACATACACACACTACACAAAGATTACCTGAATGATGACTCATTTAGAGTGTTGTGGACTCAGGTTACCTGAGGGGGAGTAATTCAAGCAAAGTTGAGAAACCAAATGCGCGCGCACACACACACACGAACGCACGCAACACAAACACAAATTGTTTTGCGAAGCAATGCCTATGCTAATGCGTGTATAGGCCTATGCTAATCGGGGTAGGTGTGGAAAGAGTAGTGGAACGTTTAGAGTAAATTTAGCTTTAATATCCTGGCTAATTGTGGAAGCAAGAAGGCTGACACGCACGTGTAGGCTACAGCCTATGGTTGCTATACGGAGAGCGTGTTTCCACCTGGGCACCACAAGTGGAGCAGAGGAATGCTGCCAGCCAGGCATGAAGAGGAGACTGAGACGGAATAGCATTATGTCTCGCTGGCTGCCTGCTTGCTCTATGCGCTCCCTAATGTGTCGGTGGTCATGGCGCTTTGCTGTGTTTGTTTTATTTTGTCTCGTCTATAAATGATGAAGCCACAGGCGGGAGACAGAGGCACTCAGCCCCTCTCAGGGGAAGGGGATTGCCGCTGGTTGTCGCCCCCATACGCGCGGCCCATTCCTACACCCGTAACACCGCCTGACACTCGCGGGAGGAGATGACTTTGCATCAGTTGGTTTGCATGCACTATGCAGCTACATAAGCTATATTTTGAAACTGCATGCCCTGTATATAGCCAAGAGGAAGGGATACAGAATGGTTTGGGGGGTGGGGGGGGGGGTGGGGGGGTGATGAGTTACAGACACTCTGAGGTGTGTGTCTGGCACAGCGTTCCAAACAAAATCCGCAGTGTTTTTGTAAAGCTGGTTTCAATTCCAGACACATGGAGGGAGTGTGTCTTTAATGTATTCTGGCCTGTATTTTTCATTTTGGTGAATCTGATTGTCTTCTGCTGGATAATTTCCATATTAAAGCTGAAGAGAAGATGCTGTCAACAAGAAATATAATTTTTGTGGAGGAAATAATGTGCACGAGCATCTGTCATTGTTGCAAGACTCTGTGGGACTGTTGTCTTTAGGAGAAGCCTGCAAAGGAGTAGACAGGGTGCTGGAATAAACCATAATGTCCTCAGAATTTGTTCAAACGCATCCAAACACATTCATCATGACCTGTAGCTTTGTGCTTTTGTAATGAGATGTTTAATTTCTATTCAAAGTTTTATGGTCTATACCAAACATTCGCTATCCTGGCTCCACCCGACTATACTCAATTTAATTTATTTAGCTGAGATTATAGTCTGGAAACCCTGTAGAGCTAGATGAGGCGATCAAAGTAGTTGTAGCAACCCCGATTGGTTAAACACTGTCCAATAGTTTCAAAATGAACCAGAGGTCTACAGTAGGACCAATGGCGCGTGGACTATATTCACAAAGTGAATATAGACATATATACATTCACTATATATACATTCACTACTCAAACCATGAGACCAGAAAAGCTCCATATTGAATAGTGTAACTTTAACAGAGTGATTTATAAAAACAATTGTACAGTGCAATTGCTTGAACTGGTAAAACAGATCATTTCTGCATTACATTATCATAATTTGTGAAAATCAATACATAAAATAATGGTTTTAGGATGTACTGTGTGAGCCATATTCCATGATCAGCTGTATTGAGTGTTATCAATTGTGGGACATTTTACTAAGGTGATACAATCTTTAATGATGGTGTAGCTAGTCTTTCTAGCTATTAATTTATCAAATTTGTTTTTTATATCTTAATACTCTCACTCTTTCTATCATCTCAACCTTGGCATCAAACACTAGACACACTACCCACAATGCAATGCCCCACAAAGACTCACCGCCCACGGCAACGGGCAGAGCCAGCTGAACCCTTGAGGCCTCATCTGTGTATGTGTGTGTGTGTGTGTGTGTGTGTATGCATAACTGTATTGCTCTGATCATATGGTGTTCACAACACACAGACAGTCATGCATGAAACACAGTTTGCATTAACCACTTGATGATGTGAGCAGAGCTGTCAGGCATGTTTCTGCAGCACGGTGAACAATTTTGCATCGTGTGATGTCTCCTGGGCCGCAATCTGGAGAGCCAGGGCAGAGAACCACACACCCACAATCTGCCTACATGCACGTCCAAAAACACACTGCTCTCTCTCTTGACTGTTACTCACTATTGAAAACCAGAATGCCCACCAATGGAAAAGACAACTAAGACACATGATATAAACACACACAGCACTTTATATACAATCCATATCATGCATCGTGGGGGAGAGAGAGAGAGAGGGGAAAGGCTGGTGGATGGGAGAGAGAGAGAAGAGAGTCGGTGTTGACAGAATGCTCTCTGTTTAGGAGCAGAAGTGAGAAGGCCTGACCTCTATTACAAGGGGCTTTGCTCGTCGAAAGAAAATAAAATGCACAATAATAGCAACTTGTTTTGAGAAACACTTGGTGTAAACATACTAGAAACTATAACTGTAAACCCTGTATTAGGTTGAAATTATAGCCAAAGGGTTGTAAGGCCTTTAGTTCCCTAACTATGTGCAGTTAATACAAATAAAAAAAGACAAAATTCACTATAAAGCAGTCAAGTCAATCAAAAACGCATTCCTTTACACTCTTCAGTAATGACGCATTATCATCAGTTCCTCCCACATAGTCACTCCTGGAATATTATTGTTGTTTAGTGTTACAGATGGGGTCAAACCTTATTATAGCACATTCATGCCATATACCTTCAATAAATCCATTTGTCTCACACACCTCTAGTCTTAGCTAAATTCATAGGTTAAAGTTGAATTAAGTTCAAGCAAGCTAGTCCTTATAGAATATGTTTAATAAGCAATAAAAGTATCATCAATATTAATATTCATAAACATGGAATAACACATTTTTAGATAATGATGATATATATTCACTGTACTATAAGAATTACATCATAATATTGAAAGTAAACCATAAAAAGATAATACGTAGAATACCACATGAATATTGGCATTACTTAAAAATCCCCATCACCGTGTAAGCACATTTCAGTAGTACATTATTATATTGATAAAATGTGATTGATTGATTGAGTGATTGATTGATTGATTGCGCGCACACACACAACATACAAACAAGTTTAGCCAAATACAGGAGAATATTACAATACACACATCGTACTAATTACATTTTCAAAAGGAGGGTCTGGTTCTATGGTCTGGTATCTGGGGGAAGCTAGCAGGTGACCGTTCCATAGGCTCAACTTACCTGACACCCCCCACCCACTAGCCTGTCAGTCTCACACACAGAGTAGCAGGAACACACACACCAGCCTGCTGACATTACTGAATTACTGAATTACCGTATGGAGGAAGGAGAGAGAGAGAGAAAGAGAGTGAGAGAGAGAGAGAGAGAGAGAGAGAGATGAATTAAGGGACAGAGTAAAGAAGGGTGAAGGAGATAAGCCTTTGCTATTTGAGATTGCTGCACATGTATAAAGTCAACTCTGGAGCATTGGTGTGTGTGTGTGCATGTGTGCATGCATGTGTGCGTGTGCATTAGAGTTCTTAAAAAAGCCTAATGGAGACTGCCCCAGCAGACCCTGCGTCAGCAACCTAGGCCCTATCTGCACGCACACACTCTCTCTCTCTCTCTCTCTCTCTCTCTCTCTCTCTCTCTATCTCTCTCTCTCTCTCTCTCTCTCATGCATTCACCAGACATGCAGACAGACTTACCTGAAGTTTTAGCTTTAACTTAAGCTGACAGACAGAACACACACTTGTCAGAGTCTGAGAGCTAACATTAGGTAGATGCTAGTGCAACACACACACACACACACACACACGCACACATTTGACAAGGTTTTTTGTTTCCTTTCAGAATAAAAACAGATTTATGTCATGTCAGGACCAGGCAGAAAGGACAGACAGCATGAAACCAGTGGCAGTGTAGATGATGTGTCTAGACCAAATCAGTTGTGTCGTACATCACACTGTTGAGAACGCAGCATGGTTGTGTTTACAGCAGTGCTTCTCAAACTGTTGGATGAGGCCAACAGTTTGAATGAGATGTGTAATCACTTCAAGATTTATTTTAGTTTTAAGTTAAGTTTAGTTTTAATATGGCTTGTTTATGTTACAGGCTTATTATATCATGCTATTATTATTATTATTATTATGAAGTAGTAGTAGTGACCTTGATTTGAGATCATATTTTCCAAATCAGTCATTTACAAATTTTGCATTGCATAAAATTACATTAAAAATACAGTATTATTAACATACATTAGATATGAATGCACATTTTATGTTTTTCCAATAAAGTTAAATGAAATGGTAAGAAAAGTTATTTTGATTCTGCGCAAATAATATCATAAAAATATACAGTATACCGCTGTATGTGCTGGGGAAAAGGTAGAGTGGTGGAGTTCCTCCCTGCTGGGTCGATTTAAATCTCCAGCACAGTTCAAGGATACTTAAAGTAATTATCCTTCAAGGTTATTATACAGTACATCAGTATGTATCGTTGAGCAACATACAGTCCTGTAGGCTGGCCTTGCATCCTCAATCACATGGCTGCAGAACATTCCGCATGTGGGGTATTAGTGTATCATTATAAGTGTATCATTATAGAGTACAGCATTACAGAGTGCGTCACGGTGAAAGGGGGAGCTGAGCCGTACGGCAAAAACTCTCCCTCAATATCCTGGTTGGTCTACTGTTGCCACCGTGACCACATTGGATAAGAGACCGGACGGTTCACAGTGGATACAGCATGCTCCATTCACATATTCAGGTTGCTGTCCAAGATGACATGAGGTCTCAAAGGACTGTCCATGCACATGCCCCCCCTCCACCATATAAGCTATATGGAGCAAGTGAGTATGCAGGAGGAGTATGCCGGCTCCACACGCAGACCTGAATAAAAGATACATTTCGCCATCGCTCTAGGTCGTTGCTGTATCTTATCTCTGCCTTTCCAGCCCGGGTCATGGTGTAGTTCACACAGATAGTGATAATTGCATTCCTGTGATTGGACCCTTTACTGCATTCGATGCTGCAAGGGCTCTGTTCGAATTCCTCCATGATTTGCTTCAGTCTGGGAACCCTCCATTCAAAACCGCTTGACTGAGTCCTGAACAGCAGAGAACCACCGGCCAATCAGCATCCAGGCGGGTTACTTCAGTTGATGCCAGTGTTCGGATAATCAACCCCCATTTTCTTGTTCTGATTAGTTGACGGAGGTTCAATCACCTGCTAATAATTTGACATCTATTGGCACTGCTTTAGAAGGCGTTCTCCTCATGTGTGACTAGCAGGTCTATAATAATTGCTTTAGCTTAAATGTTTGTTGTTGTTGTTGTTTTGGATTTGTGTAATAACTTTTTTGTGTTGCCATTGTGTGTATCTATTCTAAGTGCATGTGTGCGTGTGTGTGTGTGTGTGTGTGTTAAGGGGGTGGTCTAAGATGGGAGTGATACAGGCCTACAATAATGGATGGCAGAAGCAGATAATGTGTGTGTGTGTGCCCCATGTCACGTCCTATGGGGTTTTCATAGAAACTGTGAACACTGTGAAACGCTCCATCTTCACCTGTCTCCCCCTGGCGTCCATCTCCCACCATTATCTCCCCTCTGTCTCTCCTAGTCGTGTCCTCCAGGAGGAGAGCAGGCTCGGGCCATCTCCCCCCAGAGTCCAGGCTCACCTACATCCTTTCATGCTGCTCCCCTCCGCCACCGCCGAGCCCCCCTTTCCCCTCCTTCCGCCTGCTTTCGTCTCTCGCCTCCTCACTTAACCTGCTTCCCTAGTCACGGGCGCATGCACACGCGTACACACACACACACACACACACACACACACACACACACACTAAGACCAAAGTCTCCAGCCCAAACCTATCTGCAGCCAGCAGAGCAACATCAAATCCTGGGGGAAGGGGTGGGGGAGGAGGGGGGGTAGTTGGAGTTGGAGGGCAGAGGAGGAGGAGGAGGAGGAGGAGGAGGAGGAGGAGGGGGAGGGAGCTCAACATTTTTTGCTTCTGACCACATGTTCACTCTCTTTCCGTTTTCCTCCCCGCTCATCTTTTGCTTCCTTTCATCTGCACCCAGAGTCTCGGCAGAAAGCGCTAAGGCGTTGTTTTTAAACATCAAACAAAAGCCTCAGTGTGCCACCCCCCCCTCCCCTGCCTCGCTCGCATTGGCGATACGACGAGGCTGTGCGCGCTTCTATCCTCCACGTCCGCCTCCTGTGGCCTTGCTACTTTGCGCTGGACGATGCTGACACCCCGCGGCGGTAAGGAGGATCTGCACCATCGCTATAATGACCGTTCAATTTATATTTTTAAGGCAGTTGCATCACGTCGACACACACACACCCCACGGCTCCCCACCCCCCTCCACCCCCTCTCTCGGGTTGGATAAATATTGCTAGGAGATATATAACGTGTTGCTATGGTGATCTGCTGGTGTTTCTTTTTCTTTCCTTTTTTTCTCATGTTTTTGCAGCGTTTGTGGAAGACGAAGGGACATGCTGGTGAACAGGGAGCTCTGACGATCTGGCTGTGTCTGTCTATTTCTGCGTGTCACAAATGCACGCCTGTGTGCACGCAGAAAGTGTGTGTGTGCGCGTGTGTGTGTGTGTGGGGGGGGGGGGGCTGGCTTGGCGGGGTTCCTTAAAAAACACAAATTCACAAAAGCGTAACAGACAAAAATTAGGAGACAATCCCTCAATGCTCGCCTTTTCATTCATGCCACGAACCGCTCACCTAGCGCGTATGCTGAGAGCTGGACGACCTGCTGTCTCCGGGGAGGCTTTAACCTCTCCGCCTCTGCTCCTTCATAGTCCCCTCTCCACCCCACCATCTGGGGACACGTTTCCCTCCTGCCTGATTGGGTCCTGTTTATTAGCCTAGTGTTTACGCGCGTGTGTAAGCATCCTGTTCTCTATCACTTAGTGCAAGCTGGTCTTGGAATTATGATTTACCTAACGTGTGTGTGTAGCCTATGGGTGTGTTTACATACACACTAAGTCGTGCACATGCACCACAGATAAGTAGTGCATCATTGATCGCCAGCTGTCTGACACTTGAAGAGTCCCAAATGGTCAACCCACACCGAATCTTTAGGAAGGCATTTATAGGAAGGTTTTGCGTAGTCTGTGTGTGTGCGTGCGTGTGTGTTTGTGTGTAGGCTTAATAGTTCGCAGGGTGCTATCTGCTCCTACTTTCAGACCACAGATTGCTTCCTAAGAGACAGTGTGAATGTTTTGTATGTGTGTGCGTGCGTGTGTTGTGTGTGTGTGTGTGTGTGTGTGTGTGTGTGTGTGTGGGTGTGTGTGTGTGTGTGTGTGTGTGTGTGTGAGCGAGCTGATATCAGCACAGTCCAGATGGTCGACTTCGAGGGGTATTCTGGAACATTCAGACACTTGTTGCGTACTGCCACATCTCTCTCTCTCTCTCTCTTACCAGCATCTTTCTCTCTCTCTCTCTCTCTCTCTCTCTCTCTCTCTCTCTCTCTCTCTCTCTCTCTCTCTCTCTCTCTCTCTCTCTCTATCTATCTATCTATTTCACTCACTAGCTCGCTTGCTCGCTCACTCACATATTGTCAGCTCTGTGGTGACATGGTTCAATCAAACAACAACTAATAGAGCCTATAAAATGTTATGCAACAAAAGTTATAAGGTGGCAAAATAAAAACTGCAGAAATTCTGTACTGTAAAAACTGTAAGACAGACCTGCACCAAAACAACACTTTATTCTCTTCTCCAATAATAGAATATGGGTCTGTGAATCAAACAAATAGCAGTCACTGGACTGGCCTTGGGCATTACTGCATTACTGCATTACTGCAACAATCATATGCCGGTTGACAAGGTTTTTAGACATGTTAAATGTAAACATATTTATGTTGGCCAGTTATATTATAGCTGTTGTTGAAATGGTTATAAACCATTACAGAGATTAACAGTTATCCATGTTTGGTATAGCTTCAACCAGGACTGCACTACATGGAATTAAATGCTGGAACAATGACATTAGCGGAAAATAAAGGTTTTGAATTTCAATTATTGCCCATTATCTCCCTACATAGGTACATATTGTTAGCATGGGCCCAGTTAACATACTTAATGTGAATTACAGGTAAAGATACAAATTGTAAGAGTTAGAGTAGTTTATAGCTTATAGACTATAAAGAATAACGATCAATGTACAATGTATTTGAATGTGATAATGCAGGACAGAATATCTCATAATATAATAAAATACAATAACAAACATAACAAACACTTTATGTTTTTATTAACTTGGACAAATTGCTGAATTAGCCAGTCATCATTATCCTTTAGTTTCCCCAAAAATCATTTTCTAACTAACATTGTTGATTGAAGCTGCTTTAAGTCTGGAAGACAACCAAAATCGAAATGCAGTCTGTGTCGCCACCTTGTGTTACAGAAGTTGTATTGCATTGCGTTTATTGTATCTTATCCAAATTGTATTGCACTGTATCCACATGTTCATCTTTATATTTCAGTGTATAATTCCAGTATGCTTAGATCTATTTTACTGAGAAAACAAGAGCAGAAATACACCCTATTAGCTATCATGGGCACACAGTTAGACAGACAAACAATTGTAAAGGGAGTTAGAATACTATTAAAGCATAGGCGCATGCTTGCTAATGACCACAATAAGGGCTGTGTCAGAACAAGAACAGAGAAACTTTAAGAATATACTAGAATAGAGTCAGTAGAGCAGAGTGAGTAGATAAGAACAGATGGCACATAAGCAGCAGCACCCTGCACTTTGCTCTTCAAAAGCAGAAATAGAAGGTCAACCAACCCGTAAGATAGCTCAACTAGCTCCAGGCTGAGAAGAACCTATACGACCTACAGGTTCTTCTCAACTCAAGAAGAGCTGAAACCCAGGACGAGAGCATTGTTCTCCTTGGAGGAGAGTTGTAAGGGAAGACCAATTTACATGAACCACAGTGTGAGTGAAATCCTAGCTCCGCAGAACTCTGAAGCAGACCATGGCCTATCAAGGCAAGGCATTAGCATGTTTAGCAAAGGTCATTGTAACCTCTACTGAACTCACGAAGACCCACCCAGGGTGAAGCAAAGCATACGTTGGAAGTCCGTTTCTGTGTGCAGCAGCAGATCTATTTCTTTGAGGCCCCAACTGACCTGTGTATCAGGCCTGCCAGTGCCGATACACAGTGATGTACAGTATAAGTGATGTACAGCCTATAATGTTTGCGTGTGTGTGTGTGTGTGTGTATATATATACTGCTCAAAAAAATAAAGGGAACACTTAAACAACACAATGTAACTCCAAGTCAATCACACTTCTGTGAAATCACAC